>JANHFX010026897.1:0-23895 GCA_027560015.1 Chloroceryle amazona | reverse complement strand
GGCCGGGCGCTTCAAGGAGACGCGGGTAGTGGGTGAGGCGCTTCCTCATTGCAGCCTGAGGGCGGGCGGCTGGGTAACCGGCCTCGGCTGA
Organism: Chloroceryle amazona; assembly: GCA_027560015.1. NCBI lineage: Eukaryota > Metazoa > Chordata > Aves > Coraciiformes > Cerylidae > Chloroceryle > Chloroceryle amazona. The sequence continues at coordinate 23,804 of JANHFX010026897.1, read as the reverse complement.
CCCAACGGAAGCCCTGTGGTGTTTTTTTTTCTCCTTGCAGAATTTATATTCCTTTTGTCTGAAAAGTGGCACTTGGACCAGTCGACAAAGTACCGAGCGGTGGAGTTACTCGAGAGGTAATAAAGTATCCTGAGTGCTCAGCGAGTTTCTGCTGTCCCTCCTGGGTGCCCTGCGTGTGCCAAACAGCATATAACGGGCTGGAGTTTTTTTGGTGCTTCCAGAGCTTTGTCTCTAATTCAAATTAACAGCTACCCGTGTGTTCTGAGCGCGTCCAGAACTGCTGTTCTTTTTTCTTAGCAGAAAAGAGCTGGTTTCTAAGCAGTTGGGGGGTTTGTAGGTTTATGATCAAGCAGGTAGAAGAAATCTCTAAGTCCTCCGGAGAGAACGTTACAAGTTGTGAACAAGGACAAGGGAGCAGCCAGAGCTGTCTGACAGAGGAGATCTACGACACGTTCGTCCTGCGACTTGTGTCGTGCGTTCAGCTCGCAAGCAAACTTTCCTTGCACTACAACGTAAGCCAGCTAAGCCTTTTCTTATGATGCTTTTTACTAGAGTAGTAAATTATGGACTATATTATTTTTTTTCTTTAAAAGTAGACTTCTTTGAATAGCAATAACAAAACACAGAGGATATTGAAATGGAGACCCAAGGCCCTTAGGGCAGGTTAACTGTCACTCGATGAGTAACGATTTGTCAGGAAATATTCCCAGTGTGTATGTGGGGGGGAAGTAGAGGGAGTGGAAAAAGTCAGCCTGTGGTTGTTGAGAAGTGTGGGGCCACGGCGTGTGGGGGTTCACACCTTCTGGGGAAGGCTTGTGGAGTAGAGGAACCCTTGAAGAGAAGGTCCCTGGAGAGCTGGGCAGCGTTGCTACAGCAGCAGCTCCTGCTCGGATGAACTCCCCAGGAGGAATGAAGCGAGGCAGTGCTTTGCTCTTAACACTCCCCTCATTGCCTAGGAGACAATTTGTTTCTTTTTTTTTATCATTTTCCCTTCTTCAGGTGGTTAACAGCGACGCAGCTTTACATTTTCTGCGGTCCCTAAAGTACTCCTACACTAAACAGGAATTGCTGGAGTCGGAGCTCACTGTTTTAAAAACACTGCACTTCCAGATCAATGTGTCAACGCCTTTGGCTTACGTGGAACTGCTTCTGGAGGTCTTGGGTGAGAGCTGGGATGGGTTTTTTTTCTTCAAAGGCGTACGAGAGCTGTTGCTGACCTGAACAAAACTGTCTCGCGCTGTGGGTTTTTTCATGCTGTGAAGGCACCTGAAACTCTTCAGCTTGTCCAGGGCTTTACTTTTCAGATGAGAAGTTTGTCCTTAGCAGGACCTGATGAGTGTTGCTGGACAGGCAGTTGTGGTTTGGTTGGTAAATGACGAGTTTAAAACCCCCCAACCCACCTTGTCTGCAGCGACTTACTGTGCTCTTTGCCCGGGTCTGGCAACCTGAATTTCAGAAGGAGGGAAATTATGCCGAGGCCAGGAAAGCCCAAGGCACCAGAGGGCCTGTAGCCCTGGGAAACAAAGAGCAGCTGTCACCAGCAATCTTCACCCCTTGCAGGATCTTAACGCTTCTTTCTCCCTCAGTTTAATGCCTCTGAATGGGTGGCTGATGAGGTGTGATCTCTGTGCTAGGACACAACGGCTGCCTGCTTCCTGCAGAACCTCTACACGAGATTTGTGTGGAGCTGCTGGACTTCTCCTACCTCACCCGGGATACCATCTATGACACTCTGCTGCAGGTCGCCATCGAAAACTCGACGCCAAGCAACCTGCAGGTGTAAGTATCTTACTTCAAATAACTTCTTTGAACTGAAAATTTGAGAGAAAGTCTCAGAGTAGTAGGTTCTTCCGAACTCCAAAGCCAGCAGCTTTTTACACCAGAAGACACTTTTACTCCGCAGAGCCAAGTTTCTGGCAGTAAAGGAAGATTTAATGCTCTTGGCTGTTGGAATCATCAGCACGAGCGTGTTCATACTAAACCCCGGGCTCTGGACTCAGGTACAGCTCCTAAATGGGTTTGCTCTGCACGGTGGGAGGGAAAAGGTGGAGGTTGTTTGTGCGTTCCAGGGGGAGGTGATGTCTCTCGGGGGTGTTAGCAGGAAGCAGGTGTGGCTCTGTGAGAGCGTTGGGAGGGTGCAGGGGAGCTCCAGGGGAAGGCTGGGGTGCTGGTGTCAGAGTTACAGCCACAACAAGCCCCTGCAGACACCGTTTTGCTTGATGGGTGGAGAAGCAATCCCAGTTGTGCCCAAACTCCTGCTGAATACAGCAGCAGCTACTCCAGGTAGTAGCTGTCATTTTACTACTTCAGTCATTTTACTTCTTTAGTAGAAGCAAATTAAAAAAGAAACAAACCCCAAACCACAGAATGTTCTGGGTTGGAAGGGACCTCAAAAGACCATCGAGTCCAACCCCCCTGCCAGAGCAGCATCCCCTGGATCAGGTCCCACAGGAACAGATCCAGGTGGGGTTGGAAAGTCTCCAGAGGAGCCTCCCCGACCTCCCTGGGCAGCCTGGGCCAGTTTCTGTCACCCTCACCTCAACCAAAAGATGCAAGCAAACAAAAACCCAGCCAAGGGAGGAAAACAAACCTAACCAGGAGGCTCCACTGCTGTCACCCTGTGCCCGTGGGGCACTGCTACTCCCCTCAGACTGGGGGGATCAAGCTGGTCTGTAAACTGGTGACTCCTGGCTGCTGTAAGAAGGCGTCTGTGTTTCTTTTCTTAAGGTTGTGGAGCATTTGAACTGGATCACTGGCATTACCTCGCAGAGTATCTTGGAATTCTCTTACGCAGTGCTCAGTCACATCCTGGGCAGCCCCCCTGCAAAGCAGCACAATTAGGAGCTGTGGAACAGAAGAGAAGAGGCTCGTGCCTCTCGGACTCTTCAGTGGCTCTGGCAGCCGCGGTTCCGGTTACGCTGCTGACCGCCCAGCCCCGGTGACCCTGCGCGGGGCACCCAGAGCACTCTGGGGTTACTTTGGGTTTCAAACACGAGGTTTTTCTGTAACATTTCATCTCTTCTGTGTCCCCTGGAAAGGGCTCGTCCTTGGAGCCGATGCAGCGGTGCCGTGAGGGGAGGCACACGGAGTAAAGCAGCCTTTAAATGCCTCTCTGGGCACCAAAACCTTTGTTGTAAGAGCTGTGTCTTCTGAGTTAGGAATTTAAGTTTCCTTAAGAGGAGGCAAAGGCATTAACGTGCTCTGCCAGGCCATCCACACCCCTGGCAGCAGCTCCCTGACCCAGTTGCTATAAACAGGGCAGGACTTTTTCTCCACTTGCTAACAAATTGATTAGTCTGGGGCAGCTCCAGCCAGGCAGCTCGTTACCCCCTTCCCCTTGCCAGCACTCAGAGCCTGTTTGCTTTTACCCCGCGGGATCCACTGGTGGTGTGAAAAAGGCAGAATCCCCCCCTTCTGGAAGTGGTGCTGTTCTCATGCCAGGAGGTGCCTGTTGAGTGCTGGGGGGTTAATGCTGCACCAGGCAGAGGGCAGAGGAACATGCTCTGTGTAAGACAGTGTTTTATTACTTACTCAGTGCACCTCTGTGCAAGAACGAGCTCTAGGAACTATTACAAACAGGTAAAATCAGCATTTTAAACAGTATCAAACTTCATGTGGTTCAGTGGCACAAAGATGTGTTGACAGCACTTGGAAAATTCCCTTTCAAGCTGTAGTGACCCTTTAGCAACCAACCAGAGCTCCCCCCTTGTTCCCTGGGCTGGTAACATTCACTTTTCTAACCCCTGTTAACCGTAGCATCAAACTAAGTGAAGTCCAACAGTAATTTATAGGCATCTATACACCCCAAAAGTATCAGTTTAGCTTCTATTTAATAGCTTTTTATTCTTCTGTTCAGTGATAGAACTTTACATATTGCTTTTCTATACACTACTTGTGATAACAGTATTTTAAATAAAGTGTCTTGTGGATTTTTGGTACTGTAAACATCTTGTCCTGGTGAATATTGAGACCTCTTCATTGGATTGTTTCTCCGGGATGGGTTCTTTAGATGGTTACTTGTTATAGAACTGGGATGAGACCCAGGCAAGGCCCCATTTCAGGTTAGTTAACATGAATTTTAGTGCTTTTGTCCATTGCTCCTCAGAGTTAAACTGTGTTTTAATAGAGTAAGAGCCACCACTGCCACCCGTATCTTCAATCTTCCCTTTCTCCACGTCCATCCTGCAGCGCACACAATTTTTTATTAGTGCATAACTCCTGCAAGGGTTGAACTTCGGGGTGATGTCAAGTACTAAAATTGGAATCCGTTGTTATTTTTCCATCTCAAAATACTTTGGTTTTGAAGGAAATGGAGCAAGCCTCGGGCTTTCAGCCCAGGAAGCAGCAGGCAGAGCCCTGGGCTGCTCCGGGGGGTCGGTCAGAGCGGCGTACGAGGGGTTAATTTGCCACGTGATTAAAGCAACACTCACCTGTAGGGCAAACAAAACCGAGTTTCGCCTTTTTCCACTTCCTCCTTAAACTGCTGCACGCAGTCCAGGAAAGCCACCATGGCGTGATCAAATTTGTTGTCCCAGAAGAACCGCAGGCCCCCGGAGCAGTAGAGGGGCAGCTCCTGCAAGAGAGACCCACGTCAGGAGCTCCACACGCCCCAGCTTGCTGCGGTCACTGCGGCTCTTCAGTGCAGGGTGAGGCTGAACGTTGTCACCGGGCGCTTAGAAAGGGTTAGTGGCACGGCAGTGGCACGTGTCTTGTGGTTTTGGGGTGCAGGCCTGGGTTCCTAACCCCCCCATGTCACCCCCAGTGACCTTCTCCTTCCCTGGCCAGCTGTGGTCGGTTTCAATGCTACTGGGCAGCACAAGGAGGGGCTGGTTGCTGGAGGGATGGGTGGATGGTGCTGTTGGAGAAGCCAGGGCAGCCGGTTCTCCTGTACCATCAAATGCCCAAGGAGCCAAGTTTGTCCCGTGTACCCCAGTGCGAGCAGGGCTCTGTGGCACTGAAGGTCCCCGTCCCCTGCTTTGCACGGGGTCTCACCTTCGACTTGTCCGTGAGGGACTCTAAATACGAGTGGTTGCCGTAGGGCACGAGGCGGTATCTGAAAGGAGAAGAGAGGCAGAGGCAGATGAGCGTGCCTGCCTTCCCCCGCGCCGCACGTCACCTCCACAGGTACCTTTGAAACTTGAGGCCCATTTTATTAGCCAGGGCGTGCAGCAGCAGCACCGTCTGCCCCCAGGCAGCGTTGATCTCGTTCCACTCGACAGGGACGCTGGGGAGACGGCCGAGCCTGAAGTTATTGATTGTGCCAAACTGGCCGCTGTGCCTGTGAGGAGAGGAATCTGAAATGAGCTGGGGCAGGAACAGCCTCCAGCGCGTTAACCAGCCCCAGACTGATGGTTATGGGATGCACGCCGCTGACCGAGCCAGAGGAGGACGGGGGGACTCTGGTTAAGTGGTTCATCTGAACTCCAACTGCTTGTTCTCTTCTTATGCCAGAGTTCAGAAAAGGAACAAACCAAAACACCCCAACCCGCCCCAGGCACCGAGCCACCCGCGCCAAGCCTGACTCCAGAGCAGCAGCAGCAGCAGCTCCCCTGCCCACCCGGACACCTGCACAGCACTGAAACCTCTCAGCTGCTGCTGGGGGAGCCACGAGAAGCTGCTTTGTGGTGTAACTAGGGCTGGATCGGTGCCTTTCCCAGCGTTACTCCAGCAGCCCCAGGGTGCAGCTCCCGAGAAAGCCGACGCGTTATCCCAGCGCCTGCCTTACCAGATGTGAAACGTTGCATTGAACACGTTGGTTTTCTTCAGTTTATCCAGTTGCATCTGAGCGTAGCGCATCTGGTTGTCCACGCTTTTCAGCTCATCATCCAGCTCTAGCTGTTGCCTCTTGAATTCACAGTACTCCTTCTGGTACCTTGTAGGGAGAGCAAGACAAGAATCAGCGAGGTCGGGCTTAGCAGAAAAGCGACTGCCCACGTGGCGTGCAGGTGGTTCTGGTCTGACCAACTTCAGCTTTGCAAACAAGCCACTTGAATCTGGGTGTTATTTACAAGTTTCTCCACGTTCTAGTCTCGTTTATCTGTTACCTAAGATCTGCAGTTCACTCACTGAGCTTCTTCCTGCTCCAGCCGCTCTGCCTCTGCCCTGACTCTCTCAAAGTCTTCGGCCACAGTCTTGCGGTTCTTCTCCACCTCCTCTAGCTCCTGGATCAGCTGCTCCTCCTCCAGCGCAAGCTCTTTCAGCTCCGCTTGCAGTTTCTCCTTATCGTCCTCGTTCATTTGCTCCAGGATCTCCAGACACCTCCTACAGGAGCGCCAGGGTTACCACAGAGGGGCTCTGGGAACCCCCTGCCAGCAGCCTCCGGGTCTGTCACAGCCTGCGCGCGAGCGACGCGCAAACAGGGACCCCGGCCTCGCGTGGGCCCCTCGATCGCACCGAGCTCTCGGCGCTGATCGGGCACTGTCAGTCGGGAGCGGGGTGGTGACAGAGGGTCTGTCACTCAGTAACCGTCTCCGTGAGGCCCTCGGTCACCTGGTGCCACACGGGCACCGCGGGCGGGTGCCGTCAGCACTCCGATGGGCTCACAGACCGCAGCCGGAGAAGCTGGGCACCACAGGACTCTCGAAAATACTTTTTCATCTCCTTCAGCAAAAACCCCAAGCAGCGAGCTCAGGGATGTCGCTTGCTGACCCCAGAAAGCCGGACCAGGGCTGTGACCCCTCCCAGGCTCAGGGCTGTGACCCCTCCCAGGCTCAGGGCACCCCGGTTGCTCACTTGTAGTTCTGGCACTCGTTCTCTGTGATGTTGAGCTGCGTGTCCAGCTGGTCGAGCAGCGTGTCTGTGCACTCCTCGCACAGAGGGTGATCCACATCCGTCTGCCCGGACATGATGTCAAAGAGGTCGCCGGTGACCTGGGGGAAGAGCTCACCATTAGCTCTGCTGGGACCACCAGCTGCTTTTTGACAGATGGGTTTGTGCTTTTTCAGTTAGCTCAATATTTTTTTGCAGATCATATTTTGATTGAAAATAAGCCAAGAAATACTCACCAGCAAAGAAGCTGGAAGGCCAGTGCTGCGGGAAACTTTGCAGTTCAGTCTCACAGAACATCCGTAAAAAACGATGCTCTGTTCAAAAGCATCCCGAGTTTAACCGCTCCCGTTCCACTCACCTTCAGTCTCCGGCTGAGGTTTTCCATCGTGCCTCCATCCGATGCCTCTCCGATCAGCGTGAAACTGTTGGCGCTTTCTGTTGACATCATTCTTGGAAAGAATTTTATCGAGCGTGAGCGTCGTGGGGAGACAAGTTGAGGGGTTGGCTTAAAGCTGAGGGGTTCCAGGGTCGGGAAGTAGGGACAGAGGGGACAGCTGGCAGGGGGGACAGGGCTTATTTGTTTGTTTCCAAAACATGACACCACATTCTGGTCTAATTACTAAAACCTTTAGGTTTTCTAGAAAAATGAGAACCCATTTTTCTCAGAAAAGCTTGTAAGGACTTCTTGAGCAGGAGACCTCAAAAACTCACTACAGACAGCTATGCTGCTCAGGCCCTAAGTGAAGCTGCTGTATGATCTGGAAGCAGGCAGTGATGTACCAAGTAGACCTCAGCATCCAATCACACAGGGGGAAAGAAAAAGCCAACCAACCAAACATGGACAACAAAAAAGTTACCAAACCCCACAAGCCATCTATATTCTTGTCAGCCTCCTTGTTTCTTTCAGAGTTGTGCTACGCTCACCTGAGGTACCAATGTCTCTCTTTTCAGAACGTAATATTTACTATGGTTTGCCTTGATTACATTAGTGCAATCTCTGGACCAGTAAGACATTAATCCAGGTTGATGCTTTGTATGCTCAGGCTATGCAAATCAATAATTTGTTAATAATATTTATAAGCATATAATTGAGAATGTGATTAGGTTTAGAATCATCAACTAGCTCAAAGGATCGCTCTTGCTGATGGTGACTACTTGGAGCAGTAAATGGGGTTTTTAATCATTCATTCAGAACGTGTTGATTTTGGTTCTAGGGAAGGTTAAATCTGACCTTTATTGGCTGCTCTCCTGCAGACAAGTAGGTGGTTTTACAGCTTTTTCTCTCTTGCAGACACACACCCCATGAATTTGCAGGACAGAGAACGTATTTGTGTGATTTAATTATTAATTGTAACTGGGAAGAATTTTCTGGTTTCTCTAAACAGAAGCAGTCAAGTGATTATTTGGCTACTTCCTGACTTCTCATTTGTTCTCATTATTTTCAAAGGCCCTTTTTTAATTGCTTGTGTTTTGAAGAACAAATAGAATTTTAACAAACATCTCTGCCAGTCTTAATTCTAATTGCAGTATCATTTCATCATTTAGTAAGTCTTGGCAAAAATACCCCACACATTAGAGCACACACAAGAATGTTGCAAACAGCTAGTCTGCCAGGCATCAGCTCCAATTCATTTTCACATGATTTGCATTGTCTGATTTCATTAACAATCAGAAGATACCCATTTCTAAATAGACCACCTTATAAATGTTCTTCTCTTTCTCTGATGGAGACCTTAGTATTTAATCACCTGCGACCTGTTCATGGGTCACAAAAGCAAAAGCACAGGGCAATTTACTAACCATTTCAGGTGAAGGAAAAAAAATCATGTATTGCCTCTTTTAAGCTATTTCAGAGCTTAAATTGTGACTGCGGAACAAGACAATAGACAAAGTCCCCTGGAAAGCCTCAAATATAAATCATCATTTCAAAGCATCTTTTCCTAGTGGAGATGAAGCATCATGAAGACAATTGTCCCACACGCCCTTAGCTAAGGGAACAGACTAACCTGTGTCTGCATTACAGGCCACAGTGCCAAACATTTACAAAGCCCTAAATTATGCTTTAACCACCTGACTTCATTTTATACACGAGGTGTAAGCAAATCCCAGCCTTCCTAGCATCTCTTCCTCAGGTCACAGAAGTCTCCCCTCAAAGTAAGAGTAGGCAATGCCTCTCTGGAGAGGACTGGTCTGAGTTTAAACCGTGTTGACACCGGATCGGCACAAACAGGAGTAGAGGCAGGAGGAGAACACCCCAGCAACAGGACTTCCCCCAAGTACGGTACCAGCTCAGTCGAATGCTCGTTCTCATCCTCACCCAGAAAAGAAGGAAAGAAAAAATGCACTCAGTCCAGCTGTTGGCAGACAGATGCAGGGAGGAGCTCTTAGAGATAAATGGAAGCTCACAGTGAGATAGAAGTGGTTTAATCTCAACTGTTTCCCAAAGCTCACCTAGAGGCAAATAAAAAATAAAACACCACAAACCTACAGCAGAACAAAGGTGGACCATGAAGGTTTCTTGACTATTATTCCAATTTAAGGTCAAGGAACGAAAAAAGGAGGAAAAAAAAGGATTTGCCTGGTTACGAGGTACCTAGAAGCTTTTAGGATTCCCAAATGCCATCTCTCCTGCACGTCTTGCCTCCGTTGCAAGGCCTGGTGGCCACTCTCATCTGCTTTGGCTTGTTTCTGTGAACCCTGCAGCAGGCCACAAGAAACCATCTGCTAAATGTACGTTTACAGTCCCAGTTTCTGTACTGTGAGCACGATATTGCAGCCTGACAGAGCTCTATAGGCTGCAAAACTCCAAACATTTGTACTTGTCTGGCACAGTTTGTCAAGTTTCCCTTTTAATGTATATTACAGTCTCAAGCTAATTCTTTTCAAAGGGCTATTTTTGGGCTTGCTGTTCTTCCCCTCCTTCTTCCTTCCCTTGAAAAGAATTCAAAGAGATTAATTGACGTAGGAAGGTGTTGATGCTATTAATGTGGCTATTATTTCTAGTGTGGCTCTGACAATAGCACAGATCATTGTTGCAGAACCAAATATGAACCAAGCAACATTGTTTTAAAGATATCAAAAGCACCAAGTGGCTCAGAAGCCCCAGTCCCAGTTCTGCCTTTCAGAAGCATTTACAGAATGCTTATTACGTCCTTGTGCAGGAAAAGTAAAGCAGAAGGCATGCCAAAAACAATGTCACTTGAAAACAGTCCAGAGTGCCACACAGAGTAAAGGTATTTCATTACAAGCCACTGGAAACAAGTCTGCCTTCGTATGGCTATAACCCTCTGGAAGGGATGTGGCACACAGGATGCATGCAGCAAGTTACTGAGATGGAGTATTTAAAGTATTTTGATTTGAAAGCATTTACTTGAGTCAAATACAAAACAAGTCTGAAAGCAAATAAGAAGTTCAGCCGGGAAATGGACTAAGGAATACTCCTGAAGTCTGTAGAGACTCCTTAAATTTCAGTTTTGTACCTTTTCAGGGTACAAAAGATAGAAATATTTTATCTCCTCTTCAGCAGTAGAATTCAGGTAGATACAGAGCAGTCTCCACCTCCTTAGCCAAATCAAAGGCATCTCTGGAAAAGGCTTTTTGTGTTTTCCCTTTCAACAGAGCTGAAATATTAGAGCCTTCAGCCAGCTCCCATCTTTTCTGACAATTTATTCTATACTGAGGGCAAAGCAGAAGAGCCCCTTGATCAACTAAATTTCTGCATGTATATTTTAGAGCTAAATTCTGCTATTAGTCAAATCCTTCTTATACCCTAAGTGCAGACAGGACTTCAGAACTTTTATTACCATCAAGTAATGCCATAGTATAACAACAAACATCACAGATACAGCTGTGAAGGACCTTTATAACACGGGGAAAATCAGAAAATTAATTTATTCTACCTGCAATCAGCAGCACAACTCTTTCCTCTTTCTCCAGACAAGCAGTTCTGGAAGCAGGAGGTCAGATTGCTTCTCTAGGAAAAAGAGAATGGCAGTGTGGCTGTCACCCATGTCCTACTAAGTGACTTTCTAAACTTCCCAGCTTTACATCTTTAAAAGGTGTGACACACACCTTGGCACCTTTCTGATGACTGGAGTTTAACACATTGACTTCAACAGAGTCTTTCTGTCAGCCCCATCAGAATGGTGAGAGCATTACCAGTTGCAAACATGACAGGAGCTCTTTAGAGGAGGCGTCCCTACCTGCTATTCCAAGTGACATGGTGAAAGCAGGGAAGCAGTACCAGATGAAGGCAGACCCACACAGAACTCTTCTTGCATTTCCTTTGCGTGTCTTTCCCCCGGGTAACTACTTTATACACTGTCCTATGCTAAAAAACACACACGCAAAACAAACCACAAACAAAACACCCCACAAACACCACACAGAAAAAAAGCAACGCCCAAACAAAACAAGCCACCTATACAAACAGAACCACATCTATGTACACATGAGGGAGCACAAGCCCTTCACCAGTAAGCGAGTCCACAGCAGTTCACGGCTACCGCCTGTCATTTGGTCTGGGCACTTTCACCACTGGAGCCAGACTGATGTCCCAGTTCAGCAAGACACTGGGAATGTACACAAACTCCATTCTATCACTTCAGCAAAGCATCTAAAACTAGCCCTTTCCTCCCCTTCAGAGTGCCCAGACTGCAAATTCTTCCTGCTTGGGTGCCAGCAATGCTGACTTCCCCACATTGTCACCCAAGATGCTATCAGGTTCACTAAGAAACCAAAATAGTTCCAAAGAACAGCTAAAAAGCAATTTTTCTTCTCACTAGCTTCCTCCCCCCCTTTCTCCTTATGTTTCTTTGTTTCTTTCTCCTTCATGCTATAGCAAACTTTGGCAGCACTGCAGAATGCTGATGAGACAGGCGCTCACTGGGTGAAATCCCAACAGCTATTTTTGACCGGTACCTGCCACGATCTGCCTCCTCTTTGAGGACCGATGGAGCTGCTTTACAAGCTGTCTTAAAAAGTTTAATGCCTCATTATGACTCATGAAAAGGCTCGCAAGTTTTACAAAACTAACATCCCATTAACAACAAACCCGACCAACCAAGCATTCCAAGCACCCAAGTGGCTCTTCCCTTAAGGATACAAAAACCATGACAAAAGCGTTTTTATTCTATCTCTAAAAGCAAGATCAACACTGTATATGCAGAGTCCTTGTTCATTTACTTCACCACCGTTGGTTACCAAGCGTGGGGTTATCACAGAAGGCAATTACACAGTCTTCCCAACACCTGTCAATCCTGACTTGTCCCAGTCTTCAGACTGCCCTGAGGAAGGTCTGTCACTCACGGTCTCCTGTCCTCTGATAAGATCTCCATCAGCACCCAAATTGGAGGTCTAAAAATTATTTCATAGAATCACTTAGGTTGGAAGAGACCTTCAAGATCCAGTCCAATGCTCAAAGCATGCTGATCTCTAATGGCAAAAGACTAACTCTGTGACATTCGAGGCCTCCTTATGTGTGAGGATTTACAAGCCACTATCCCAAACCCGCTTCTGATATTTCTTAGAATCACAGAATCATTTACTCTACCAAGTCCACCACCAAGCTGTATCTCCAAGCACCACATCTATATTTCTGAACATTAAGACTCAGACAAAAAGATTATTTTTCTTTATTCGATCATACCTAAATAAGATTCAGGAAGGATTTGGGTTAAGTTTAGCAGTGATTACATTTTTATGCTGCCTGATGTCCAGTTACCATTTGAAAGAGAAAAAATTTGGAACCACTGGCAAATAAGGTTTGCTAAAGGTACCATTTACCACACGAAGCTGAAGGCTGGAGCATGGGAAAACTGGCAGCTCCTGCCTAATCTTTTCTGATCCCCATTCCCAGCACCACCTCAGAAAGAAAAGAAACTGAGGAAGAATTGGAAGATGACTTCCAGAGACAAAGAAAGAAGTCAAACCCCATTCACTCATCTAAAAAGAAGCCTCTAATCCTTTCCTTCCTGTCTTGGATGCTTCTTGATATTCTATTTGTTTCTCTGACATCTTCATCAAGTCCCAGGCTACTCCTGGCACAGGAAGGGTTCTCACTGCTGTGAGCTCAGATCAGGTCTGTTTCTCAATCTGGCTTTGTTAACCTGATGAAACACAGCGGTTTAACAGAGTGAATGACCAACAGGGCAATGTGCTTCATCCTCCAGCCACCTCATTTCATGAAGTTTAGTCAGCACCTGTATCAGAGCCATTTTCAGTAAAGAGGTCACTAAAGGATCTTCTTTTTACCTTGAGAAAGATGTGGTCAGGACTTTACCTGAGCTGAAAGGTCTGACTTTCATTAGGGCTTTAAAGTGTGGGTTTGGGTTTTTTTTTCTCCATCCAAATAAAGCTAGCACCCTTTGTTCAACACATCAATACAGCTATTTGCATAAAGTATTGACCAGAAGCCATTATAATCACAAAACGTTAATTACACCAATTAATTCCCAATCTGTTTGTACCTTAAGGTTGTTTGTTTTCGTCAGGGAAGGTTACAGCAAGAGTGAATCAGTCTTGGCTTTCTCCCTGGGAACAACTTTTGATACAGAGTACTCTCATCCTGCGAGTAGCAATTTTTCCACATGACCAGGCTTGTTCCCAATGTTGTTTCATATTCCTCATGCCATTTTCAAGTACCACACAGGGATACCAAACCTTTGGTCTCCTCACCACCAAGCAGGTTCCTTACAGTCACCCCAATCCGTGGTTTTATAGATAATGGACAGCAAGAAAACGTTCTGATGTGCCCCAAGCTACCAGATGGAGGAAGTAATTTTGTGGGACTGGTCCAAACTCAGAGTGCTGAGCAGCTCTGGAAGTCAGATCCTGCAGCGTTACTGATCCAATTCCATTCCCGCTTTCCCTTCTACAGAAAATTTAATCAGTTTGTGGAGATGCCTCGATTCCTGCAACATCACAGCTCCTGCTCTCAACGATGGCTGTGCCACACTCACTCTAAACACTTCAACCCAACCCCTCGTGCCATTTTTTAAGGGTGTTGGCAGCCCTCTTCCTCTTGCTTCCCAAGAAAGACAAAATGACTGCCATGCCCCTCTTTTTGCCTGTGCCTCATCTTCCTCTGACTGTCCAAGCAACCTGGATCCCCTCTTTTAAAATCTCCAAAAACAAGTAAAAGAAAAACAAGAACCGAACAAAATTACTCTGCTCACTGGCACATGAACTTCATTAAAGCTGCCTTTGGCTTGAGATCTCTTAAAGGGAAGCCAACAGAAGCTGTCAGTATAACCCGGCCATCGCTCGCCGCTGACTGCACCGATAAGGGCAAGTGAGAAGAGGGAATTTTGCATTTTCTTTGTACTGTTATGTAGAAAGAAGGTAGCATTAATTTAAGTGTCAGATCCACAAAGTACAGGGAAAGAAGGAAACTATATATATAAAACACTATTCAAAACCTAGAGGAAAAAAAAAAAAATTACTTTGCACTATACAGACCTATCCAGGAGCAGCATGCAAAGAATATGCATTCACTGGAGGCAGATTTTAAGTTCCAATAATACTTCTTATGACATGAAAGTTGGTGCCATGTGGGCACGGACAATAAGTCCATTTTCCCATTACTTTTCTTAAGCTGCCAGTAGAGAATTATGATCTTTTTACAAAATATTTCTCGGATGAAAATACGTGGTGTGCAATATTTAAGGAGGTATTATAAAGCTCTGTTTAAAGTGATGATATTGCCTCAAATTAAATTAATAGGCTGAACCCCGAGTCATTCAGGCCTGATTACTGCAGTGCTTGGTTTGGAATGGTAATATGTCCAGGTGTTTAAAGACTTTGCAACTACCTGAATAGGGGAAAAAAAAAATACTATAATGTAACGTGGCAGCCCCATTATCAAATGCACCCAGAGATCAGCTCACGGAGTATGAAACTTTCCTGTATCAGCACTGCAGAATTCAGAATACAAAACTTTATTGAGCACACTAATTCTCCACCAAAAGCTAAGATCGTATTCATCAGCTCCATGCAGCACATCCACTGCTTTAGCAAGACTGGTTACTGATCCCCTGAGCCTTTCGCATTTACCCCAGACACCTGACATACCTGGAGAGGCAAGTCTCCTCTACTGGCCAGGAGAAGAAGCTGCAAAGTTCAGAGAAGACCCCTGGAATGAAAGGCAGCCAGTGAAGGTATTCTGAGCTAGAAAACTCCACTGAGCTCCTCTGACTTCCACACATTGATCAAACAGTAGCAGTGATAGGACAAGGGTCAAGGGCTTTAAACTAGAGCAGGGTAGATTTAGACTGGACATTGGGAAGAAGTTCTTTACTATGAGGGCAGAGGAGCACTGGAACAGGTTGCCCAGGGAGGTGGTGGAGGCCCCATCCCTGGGGACATTCAAGGTCAGGCTTGATGAGGCTCTGAGCAACCTGCTCTAGTTGAGGATGTCCCTGCTGACTGCAGGGGGGTTGGACCAGATGGCCTTTAGGGGTCCCTTCCAACCCAAAACATTCTATGAAATAAATACCAAAGTGAAAGGCAGTTCTGGAGCTTGATAGACCCTTCTAAGATTATCAGAGCATTGTAATATTAACTCTGCTGAGAAACAGTTTGGACTTTGTGCTTGCATAACTCAAAGAAGTCATAGATAAAAACATCTGCCAACATTCTGTAATAACAGAATACTTGTAGAGGTTTTCATGCAGCAAAGAAAGATTTATTATAAAAGAGCTGCAACATCAGTAGAACACCCTGTAGTTCACATGGTTGATACAACAGGAAAAGATGCTTTCTACAGGTTTCAAGTTCAACGAGTTTGGTTTTCTTCCCAAGCCCAGAAACAAATTAACAGTGTGGTCCCTATAAAATCACTGGGTTCTGTGCTAAACTTTGCAGAGCTGGCTCTCTTCAGCTAGCTAGCATTTCCAAGCAAAATTAGCTACTGTAAGCTACTCACGGTAAAGGCCAGTAGAAAACAGAGCAGGCAAACTGCAGAATACCAGAACTCACAACTTCCTGACAGTTTTAGCTTTCGTAGTAGACACCTCTGTATATTGACTGGCTAGGAAAGTAAAGATGTAGTTTATTTTTTTTAAGGTCAAAAACTTTGGAGACCAATGTATTATAATTAAAAATATAAGACAAGGATCTCTGATATTAAAAGGCATTTAAAAGAAAAGAAAAACCAAACCACACCACACCCACCTTCCTCTGCAACCCTTTGGAAGGGACTGTGTGTCTCATGGAAACTATCTGGCTAAAAGCACCTGAGAGCATCATCCTTTGCACTTGTCTCCACGCCCTCCCAGCACCACTTGGCTCAAGATGAGAGTCTGGGGGTCTGGCTGTAGGCCATGTCGGAAGGGGAAAAGCAAGTGACTGGAGCTGACCACCACACAGCCTAAGCCTGCATGAACTATTCTATAGCTCCTTCTATACTGCCTTGAAGAGCAATGGCAGCAGCAGCTGATGAGAGCCTCAGGGCTACAACTTCAGTGGCATTGGAGAAGAACAGCAAAACCTCAGGCTTGAAAGACATCTTTGGCCTTCCACGCATCCCCGGGGGCTGGAAGATTTGGGCAGGAATCCAACCTATTCACCAAAGGGTTTTGTCTTGTTACCCTCCCTTGTTTCTGTGGGGAGAGATTATCTGCGTAAGAAGCACCCAAAACACCAGATTATTAATATCTTCTCAGGGCTGGAAATAGTGACCATCCATCAGAGGATTATCAAAGACTGGTTTATGAATGAGTCAGACTACAGACCTAATACCATTTATGAGTTAGAGCAGACACGGATATTTCATGCAGGTCGGACAAAAAGAGCATACGATTTTCTGTCATGATCATTTATGAGGTCCTGACCTTAATGTAACCTCTCTTCACAGTGCCTACGACTTGTTTTCTTTAGTAATTCCTGTGAATTAGCTTCTTTGCTTAGCTGTCTAAACTAATTTTTATCACATGTAAAAGCCTTTTCATGAAGCAACAGAACAACTTTGCTTCTTACCTTTAAAAATATCTCCTTTTTTCCTGAGTATTGATACAATTTCATAGTGAGGACAATTTTACATAAACTATTTTCCACTCCACTGAATGTTATGTCGCTCTGCATGAATATATTTCTTGGTTGATGCAAAGGCAAAATATTGCTGTAAATGCTGTATATTCATAAATGTTGTTCTTTAACTTTAATAGATTCATTCCGTGCATACTATCAATACCAAATCTTACTGATGGACCCGTATTAAGCTGCCAGCATAATTTCCTCTGTTGTCCCCAGAGTCATCACCCGTGAGTCAACAGGAAGAGACAATCACTAGCTCTCGTGTATTTCAAGGCAACAAAGTGATCAAAATGGAGGGAGAAGCTCCAATGACTTGAAAAACTCCAGACAGTAACACAGGAACAGAAAAGGGGAATTTGAGACCTAAAAGTAGTAAGTGGGAAACAGAGCCAGCTGTGGATATAGGAGAGTTAAATAGTGATATTAATGCCCAGCCCTGCAAACGTATAGCAGCTGGGAGCTTCTGATAGCGTATTGCATATAAAAAATCCCTATGATCACAATGCTAATAATACAGGAGATGAAAGACAGCATGACTTGAACAAATTTAGACTCCTTTTAAGTATCATTTGGCTCACATCAGCACACGTTTTGTTCTCCTCTACATTAGTGTAAATCTCAATTTTGAGTAATTGACTCCAGGGTTATATTCTACCAGGGACTAAAGATCAGTGCTGCCTGGACTTGCTTTTGGAAAAGGCCCAAGAACACTGGCAATAGCTACGTATTTTATTCTAGCTTTTCAGCATGTTGGGATCAATTAAACATAAGTGCATTAATGCAAACGCCGTGACTCTGATTCCTCATTAACGGACATCGAAACCAAGTTTTGCCATGGCTCTTTAGAATTTGTGATTACCGATGTAGTCTCGTTTAATTAGTCAGGTACAAAATGGACAAAGTTATATACACCTCGTATATACACCATATCAGTCTCCTCAGCCTTTCCAGGGTTTCTGAAGCATCATACAAAGTTCTCTCTATTCATATAAAGACATCTATTATTACAGAGACTGAATTTTGAGGTGCAAGTTTTATCACTTTCTGGAACAAACAACCCATAAACTGTATTTTCAATCTGTGCTATATTAGTTCTGAGCCACTGCCAAATAAGAAATAGCAAGTACCACATATTGCCACCTTCAGTCATGTAGCTTGTGTGATTATATAATAGAAGAGCACAAACTGAGGAGAGGTTCAGGACAGGTTTGTCCAACTTCCTCTTTAGCTCTGGAAACTGTCACATTTTAAAAGCAGTACCAAAGTGGTTTTGCTAATACCACCTCATAGTAGGAACAAAGACCTCGGGAAAGGATTTTGGCCAATTCCTGTTCCATTTTCCTAGGTAAATTCCTAGATACACCTGCTAATCTGATTCAGGACAAGAAGGGGGTAAGGTGTATCTGCTTGCAGGAGAGTTCTGAAAGAAGACTTCATACAGGACAAGAGGCAAGGGCTTCAAACTGAAAGAGGAGAGACCTAGGTTAGAAGTAAGGAAGAACCTCTTCACTGCAAGGGTTGCCCAGAGAAGTCATGGATGCGCCATCCCTGAGGTGTTCGAGGGGTCAGGTTGGACAGGGCTTTGAGCAAACTGCTTGAGTGGAAGGTGTCCCTGCCCATGACAGGAGGTTGGAACTGGATGGTCTTTAAGTTCGCTTCCAACCCAAACCTTTCTACGACTCTATGACATCCACAGAGACTACAAAGGCAATAGACTCTTATATTCTTATCTGAGCTACTTGCAAAGCCCAATCTCACAAAAATCATGGCCTAAAACCAAAGGAATTCAGATCTCCAGCTGTTTTTACAGTGTGCTGCTCAATGGCTTATACAGGCCAACTGAAAACATTGCCCTTTGTGGGGTTGGAAGCCTATCATGTACAAAGAGATGAAGTTGCCACAAAGCAGTGCCAACGCATTTGATCACACCTACCTACTCCTGAGCTTACAGTCTTCTGTAGTCTGTTTTTGCAGTTCATTACTGCAGAAAACACATAACCTTTCAGCAAAGTCTTTAGCCTCCATCTTTAAAGACCTTCAAGACATGGGGTACAGGAGACAACTTACAGCAGCAGTTAGTCAGGGTGCGAGACATTTCCTAAGAACTGGTGTCTTACTACATAGGTGAAGTTTGGGACACAGTTGTTCATCATGCTTATTTTGCTTTTTAAAGCTCAGGTTCTGCCTCACAAAAGACAAGGAAGGGAAACATTCACAAAAGCATCGGCTTCAGCTTGGGAAGACCAACCAGGAAAACCTTCGGAGTAGATAAAGCTTGGAGGACTGCCTACAGAGGCTTCAGACAGTTTGCATAACCTTACCTATAACATTGTGGTGGTTTATTTCTTATTATCCTTTGATTCTTTTGTTAGGAAACAGATGGTAGCTCTCGAGTGTTTGCTGATGGGATGTTCCATTTCAAAGTTCTCTCATGGTGTTTCGAGGCACCAGTACGGCTGCTGAATTGGCCTGAAAGGGGGAGTCATTAGCAGCAACTATGCATACTAATTAGGCAGTTACTGGCACAGAGGCAGCGTATCCTCACCTTGACTTTGTGCACAGAAAATTTCCGTGTTTACTCCATCACCTCACTTCGTGTTATCTACTGCTGAAATCTTTACCTCTAATTAATACTGGAGCTGCAGAGAATCTGAACAACCTGCTGCCCAGTGAGCACATTTTTCTGTCACTGTTAAAGCTCTTATTCGGGGAAGAGCAGGCAGATGTGCAGGCCTTGGGGCACAAACTATGACCAGGGCTTCAGAGTCACTGCCAAGTCAGCTGAACACAGATCCTAAACAACACTGCTGCCGAAGGGCGAGTCTGAGCCTACAGTCCTTGAAAAGAAGGAATAGAAAGATAGAACCCAGTGGTTTCGCTTCCCTTAGACTGGTGTTAGGGTAATTAGCATTGGAATACAGACTTGAGTATTACTGCCCACAGTCCAGAAGCACTATTAATAAATTAGAGATGAGAAAAGCCTCAAAAATAACAAAAATTTGGAAGATATTCCATCATCACTAGTGTACAGCTGAATCTGCACCTAACAAGAGAAGGTTACGATGTAAACTGTGATCACAGTCTCTAAGTAAGTAAATGAGGAACAAATTTGGTAACGAATCTCTTCAAAGGCAACAGACAAGTCTGAGTGTTGGGAAGTAAAAATTAAACATAGGTAGGCAAATATCAGAAATGAACCCTATTTGAGAGCTACTTTTTATTTTAATGATATTGCTAATCACCATACATTGGACCTGACCAGGATCTCTGGGTCTTTCTTCCTCACTAGCCCTTCTCAAGCATTTTTTTCCACTAGTTTTCCAGTATAGCAGGGGTTTTAGATGAGTTCCAACTTGTGCCTTGCATCCACACATCTCTATTCATGTCATGCCTGCTGGCATCCATTTGCCTTAGTTTCACTGCAGTCACACAGTGGGAGTGCCGAGACTTTTTTCCTAAAAACCATCTTCAATCCTTCTCTAGACAGACTGCCACAAAACTGCTCTGACTAATGCATATACCCAGCTTTGGCTTACCACTCCTAAACGTTTTGGTTTCCCCACTGGTAGTTTTTAACATATTTACCATGTTTACTTTAAGTTCTGGTTTGCGCTGGGTAGTCCCTTTGCCGAGAGGTGGCCAAGCTCAGCATTTTCCTCTTTCTCTCTCATATCACTTCTTCATAGCTCTTCAACATTGGTACCTTCAGCACAACTAAGATGCTTTGTCCAAATAATTATTAGCCCACGCTGACATGCTACTATACTATTTTATAGATCACAAATGGAAAATTACTGCAGAGTAATTTTCTAAATAAAAGTAAAAAGAGAACGCTAGGTGTTCAATCACTGGCTTTCATCTTCTGCATATGCATCTTCTGGCACAATCTATCACACACAGAGGGCTAAATATATGATTGTACCTCACTGTAATTTACAGCACATTAGAGGCTTGTCTGAAATCGTAGTCCTAAAGGTGAACCTCAAAACCCCCAGGGTATTTAGAACTCCTGCACTTTGGCACATTATGACTAGGTAGTATGAGACAATGTCCAATCTTAAAGTTCATCATTCTCAAGCTCACCATTCTGTGATGTCATGTCAGTCTTCACTGCAGAGCATTCTTTGTCAAGATCTCCTCATTTTCCCCATTTGCTGCACTTGGCCCCTGAAAAGCCTTGTAAGCCAACAGCCCTCAGCTGGAAAAGATCAGGATATAAGTTCACTTGTTCATTCTCTCTCCCCACCCCCTCCTTCACCCCTCTCGTCTCTGATGATGCAAAGAAATAATGATATTGTTGCTTTGTTTGTATTTTTCTCCATTTTGCTTCCTAGTAATTTTATTTGATTCCTCTGAAGTTTTGCACTGGGAGAGAAGGACAGGGAAGACTCAGAGGAAATCTTTACAATCCAATCATTTTTATTAGGTTCTCTGACCCTTTCCCTCTCCCCTTTTAATTATTAACAAAAAGAACAGGGTCAAACTATAACAACTTGTAATTGAGTAAGCACAAAATACCTCCAACCTTCCTTAACCATCTAAGAGATACTCTTTTGATGCAGCTGTATGTGGTGCAAAAGTGTACTCCTAGGCCCCCCCGGGTTCAGTACCTGGCATTTTTACACGGAAAAAAATACAACTTAATATTATGGGCATGTGCAAATAACTATCCTTGCTCTATCTGCCCTAAGCAGTAGTACAAACCAGGTAAATCCTGTAGGTAAGGAAGTCTGCAATACAAGTAACCATAAAGCAAGCTGGAAATATGACCTCCATCAATCTACAGTACATACAAATGCTTTTTTTCCATCAATTTCCAAATGAATGAGGCTCTTTGTATTGAAAAATAAAACCAGCTTAGCCTTTGACTTCATTTGAGATTACTCTTCTGCGTTAATGTCCTCAACAGTGTTTCTTAGAGGCTTTGGAAGAATCGGATGAAAAGCATTCAGACAATACACAGACAATACCCATTGGGTCTTTCCACATTTCCACCCACACTTAAGGCCAAGAAGGCAGAGAAGCATTTAAAGTAAATACCCATTCGAACATCAGCACCATATGCCTCAAGGAGAACTGAAGGAATTGGTGGTAAAATGGTATTGAGATGTATTGTCAAAAAAACAGAACATACAGAAAGCTCAGCAGCTCAATTCCAGCGTGCACAGCCTACAGTACACATTGGTAGCCATGTCTCTTCTGCTAACAAGTTTTTCATATTTAGTGCTCCTCAGGAGAACCATTTAATTAAACACAGAGATTGAGAGAGGCTGCTCACTACAATCTGAATTTCATTTTGTTTTGCATCCATTGTCAATGAACATAAATTGTAGAGCTATTAAAGATAGAACTCCGTCAAAGTTTCCGACTGCTTAAGCAAAGCAGAAAGGAGTTTAACTACACACATATTGACACTGCAATCAGCCTGGATATATGACTGGAGCATACAGCCATAGACGTGCTAGGCTTAGTCAAGCTAATTTAATCAACAGGAGGGAAGACACGGCAGAGCAGGCTTAACGTGGGGTAAGCAGCAAGCCAGCAGGGTATCCAGTAAGCCTGCAGAGCCTTTGCTGCTGCCACCCATGCCTCTCCTGCCTGTTTGTCAGGGAGATGGTTGCAACTCCTGGGTCCTTAGGGAGGATCTGTGCCCTCCATAGACTATGTAGATGGTTGGGAGGGCAGGAAGGATCTTTCTATTGCTATCAGCTGGCAAGCTGTGTTTGCTGATCAGGTTGGGAAGACAGGGTCCACTCACCTGCCAACACGCCCTACCTCAGAGGCAACAGGGGGTGATGGGAGAGTCAGGGATTTGGCTCAGCATTAGAGCTTCTTCCACTGGGAACTTCCCCCTAGCCAGGTGACAGACTCAATTCCTTGGTGTACAGCAGATTGTGCAAAGCACGTCATTACAGTCAGTTTTCATTCCACGGAGACAAAGTGCACCACGTTTACGCGAGAGACAGGAGAACAAAGCCCTCATGTTAAAGGGCTGATAAATGGAATGGATGCATCTGTGACAGTGCCAGCATCTGGAGGCATTACTATTTCAATATTTACTTTGCCTAAAGTGTTTTATTTTTAAAATGTATTTTTTTCTCACCTCTATAAAAAAGCAACATGATGTAGCAAATCATTTTTACAGATTCCCTGCTAAGCGTGTATTTCAGAACAGTAAATGACACTGGGAAAGGAGCCTAGGCGCAGCGGTGGGAGCCCAGCCCCAGCAGATGGGAGGGTAACAGATTCTACCTACAGTGTCACAACATAAAACGGGAAACTGAATACAAGTGAAAAACTGGAAGGTAGCAGTGATGGTACCCAGAGCCTTCCATCATTGCCATGTTGTAAAAGAAACACAGGCCACAAAGCTCAAAGTTGCAGATCCAAAGTTAAACTCAAAGTTTGACTATGAGTTTAGCCTAATTTAAATCTTTGCTCTCATGGGAAGTGAGCCAAATTCCAGCACAAGGAAAACCAAAAAAAGTCACTTTTCCCCAATGAATGCATTTTGCTTGGCCTGAGGAATTTGGTAGGTAGAGCCTCAGGTATAGTCAATTTATGCAGCTGACACTTTCCTCATTAGCAGATTCTTATTCTGGGTAAAGAGTGGGTTGAGAGTAGCCCTGAAGAGGATGACTTGGGGGTGTTGATTGATGAGAAGCTCAGCGTGAGCCAGCAGTGCGCTCACGCGGCTCAGAAGGCCAAACGTGTCCTGGGGTGCATCAAGGGGAGTGTGGCCAGCAGATCAAGAGAGGGGATTCTCCCCATTTACTCTGCTCTCACAAGACCCCCCCCCGAATACTGCGTCCAGTTCTGGTGTCCCCACCATAAGAGGGACACAGATCTGTTGGAATGAGTCCAGAGGAGGCCACAAAGATGATCCAGGGGCTGGAGCACCTCTACTGTGAGGACAGGCTGAGGGAGCTGGGATTGTTCAGCCTGGAGGAGAGGATACTCTGGGGGGACCTTATAACTGCCTTCCAGTACCTGAAGGGATCCTA
>JANHFX010026896.1:9613-35050 GCA_027560015.1 Chloroceryle amazona | reverse complement strand
GGCCCGAGGGGACGATGATGGAGGCGGCGGTGAGCGCCTGGCCCCGCGTGCGGGTGTCCTCGGCAGAGTCAGTGAACTTCAGCCGGGCGCCTTCGCCGTTCTCCTCCTCGAACAGGCTGATCTCAGGGGTGCGGTAATCCTGGCATGGGGCACAGCAGCGTTACGGGGCTCCAGCATCCCCCCCGCTTTGGGGGATGCCCGTTGCGAGCCACGGGAATCGCTGCCCGCGCTCCTGCAAGAGCATCGTCCTTTCCCGAGGCTGACCCACTCGTCCAGGGCGGAGAGAGTGATGTAGCCGGCCGGGGGGTACCGGAGGCTTTCCGGTGTCCGGGTTGTCGTTAGGGGCACTGCCTCGAACAGTAGCTGTCCTAGGCATGGCCAGCCCGGGCCAGGAGCTGGACGTAAGGATCCTGCCGGGGGTGTAAGCTCCATCTTCTCTGCTTCCCTATAAGGCCACGAATACCACTTCTGAAATGAATTTGTGCCACTTCTTCTCCTCTTCTTGCTGGAGAAGTTGGAGGATATTCCAAGATTGAGTTTTCTTGCATGTTAATGTGTACCACTGGCTGCTCAGTCCAGCTGGCTTCCTTATTTATTCATTGTTATTTTCAAAAGAGATAAGATCTGGGAAGGTGGTGCTGCTGCGCTCTTCCTTCCCCCAGTCCCTACCAAAAAGGACAGTATACGGAAATTGGTACCTGGACCTTCACCATATAACTATGAGCATTTCTCAATCATTCTACATCCTAACTGCACTTGGCAAACATTGCCACCTGTTTCAGTACCTCTGCTAAGTCTTTCAGATGCACCTGTTAGCTTCGTAACCTCCTGAAAACACACAGCAAAATAGCAGCCGGACTAGTTAGAATTACTGGCTCTCCATCTCTGACCATTCTGACTTTATCCAGAGCATCAGTGGTGCTGTGGGTGGTGCTAGTTGCAGTTTGAAGAACTGGGCTTATCTTTGAGTGTGGATGATGATGGCTTCTCCAAGTTCTACGTATGTTCATACGTTTGTGTGGTGTGTTGCTCATTTATTCACTAAGCCCTTCACTTTGCACTCACAGGGGAAGGGAGGGCTTTTCTGCCATTATTGCTTACTCTGTTTCTGTTAAATTATATATAAATTTATCAGTAATGTACAAATTAGGTTTTAGGTATCGTATGTATCTGTTAGAGGCCTCTCTCATCCATAAAGAACACCCTGTATATTGCTTGAACTTCCAGTGCTCGTACTAGAGCTGTCCTGTTTGCACACAATTATTCTTTGTCTATAGTTGATTTCTTCATTCCTGTGACTGGAAGTTGTTGTTTCAGTATACGTCCAGCATAGCATCATACTGCTGTGGCGATGCTTGTTCACATACCATTTCGGTTTGCTGGGTAAAAGCACCAGAGCAAGTATCAGAGAAGTTGCGAGGAGAATTTTGAGTTGATGATTAGTCCCTTTGTGGTAGCTTCTCAATTAATGTGGAAGAATTTGTACCAGAACACAAATGGGTAAATGTCAAATACACTAACTCTGACAGATGTAGTATTTAATTACGTTGAACTAAAAGTTTGTTTGTTTAAGTAAATGTGTCCACTGTTGCATTAAAGTCAGCTATTTTCAACAGGTTTTGGCTTGTAGGTCCATATGTTATTTTTACTGAAGGTACAACCCCTTTGGTAGCTTAACTTACCTATATAATACAGGTCATAATACATTTGAATTTGCATTTTTTGGCAGCTAGTTGCATACTCTTTAGAAGTAGTCCACGGATCCCCAATGGCTTAGTGCAGGTAAAAACCACATCATTGGTATAATGGAATTATTACTGTTGCCCTGATAGAGCTTTCCAAAGCAAATACAGCTCCAAAGGTCCAGTTCCCTTCTCACTTTCACCACTGTCAGACAGGAATAACTCTATGCAGTCTATGGAGTTATAATAACCAACAACTAATAACCAACAACTGGTAATAGAAGTAAAAAGTCAGATGTCTACCTTTTTTTTTTTTTTTTTCCATTTAGCATTCCTTACGAAGTATGTCTAATAAAACCAAAATAATAATTCATTTAGGGGGAGGAAAAGATGTACCATTTTAAATCGGAATTCTGGAGTTCTTAAGGAAAGTGTAACTCTCAATATTTGTCCTGAAGGATGTGAATACTGTGTAAACACAAATTAGTTTTGTGGCTTGTACAGCATGACTACAACTTTAATGCAAAAGTTGTGACTATTCTACAGTCAGTAATGTCAAAGCTGGAGGTACATAATGTACAATTAACCTGTAACACTCTCTGTCATATCTTATGACTAAGGATAATATTGTAGCATAGATCACAGAATACATTAGATGTGTTACACTAGTCCCCATTTTCTTACTCTGGTGAAACTTCTAGTGTAGTCTAACTTGATTTTTTGTAAGCAGACATACATGTAATGACAATTCCTCTAATGATATTACCTTCTGTTTCATGGCTAGAATGACATCAGAGGAGCTATCAGCCCTATGGTCTGTGAGATCTAAACTAATAGACGTGATCTAGAATAACATTTCTGTCTGTGGTGCAGTACTCCAGAACACCAATATAACTCAACAGAGTTTAAATTTTCCTTACAGAGCATCAGACACTGGCAAAAGGCTCCTCAAACGAGAACTGGCAACTTCTGTTATCCAAGTAAACTGATGTATACACGTCTTTCTTAAATCACCTAGGTATTCATAGGTGTTAACTATGGATTATACTTCTTTTTTAAATTTCCCACTGCACACAGAAAGCTGTCTTTTTAACAAATTGCTGTTTCCTGATATTTTGTTACCGTGCTTTATGTATCTTTCATGTTATTTTCTGGTGTTTTAGAAGCTCCAAAATAGCTCGTTTCTTTTGGTCTTTAAAAAAATACATCCTTAAACATTTAGTTACTTTGAGTTCTGAGTTAAGGCATTTCCCTTAATTCTAGTGTTGCTTCAGTAACAATTTTAAACTTCCTCCTCCTTTCTGTATCAATTGTAGTAGCAATGACAGCAACTTAAATTATGGCACTCGGTGGAGGCTGGCAGTCTAGCCTTAATTTAAATATACACAGAAGCTGTTAGGCTGTGGAGAGCTTAAATACAGCCAGATTACAATGCAGGAGAACTTTCACACCAGGTTGAAACAGATTTGTTAACTTCAGGTTTGGTAGAATGCCCAGAAAACCATGCTGCCTTTCTATTTCAAATCCAACCAATTTTTCAAATTAATGTTTGCTCAGGTCAAGTCTATGTACAGAGCTGCCACCTGATGAGTTGGAGTAATCAATCTGAAGTAAATTAATAGAATTCTGCCCTCAATTACACTGGGATATAAATAGAATAAATATATTGATGTTAAGTCTTGGTTCCATACTGCTGTCTTTTGGAGCAAATTGGGAAGGTACCTACAATAGAGAACTTACTTGTAATTCTAAGTGTTGCATGCATGTAATGTTGAGGGGTTTGTTTGCTTTTTGTAACAGTTTGAAGTATTTGCAAGAAAATATGGTAGGAAATTGTTCATTAAAAAGTTAATTGGAAAACATTTCATAATCTGCCCTGAAGTTAGATACTGTCAGTTCTTCTATCTATGTTTTTATTCATATAAGTGGTTTTCTCTCGTCCTTTTTATGTTTTTCTGAAGCTTTTGCTTTCCATGTTCACTCACAATACATCTCTTAGCACAGAGGAATACTGTCAGTGGCTATCAATTTCTTTCAGCTGTCTTTTGCATTTGCCCTGCATTTGCTGAAATCCTGCAGGGTTGCCAGTAACCAGCTTGCTGTTTTGAAAGTGCAAAACCCCCTCTCACCAAATGGAAGATGCTTTGGGATACATTCTTGTCTTCCTTCATTTGTCACTGTATAAATGCTATTTTTTTTTTTTTTTGGATGGATCACAGCTCCACTACTCTAGAGAGAATGTTTTCCTCTGTAATCACTTGGGCTCAGAACAACGTATGCCTGGACAGGCCTCATTTACTCTGCAGGCTGTACTCTTACTTCTCCTCCTCCACCTCTAAAATGCCAAAATGCACCTATGGTTCTACTATGTAGGTGTTGTGAGCAGAGAGGTCATTCAGGACAAATCAATACTGCCTATTTTCTCTAGCTGAAGCTACCTGGATACCCATAAGTCTGTTGCTGAGGTTGGGCAGGTTTTGGAAGGGTAGGTTTTCGAGACAAGGTTTGTAGGGTCAAATGCTGCCTTTTTTTAGGCCAAGCTGAGATAGTGGGAAAAAATAGACTGGCCTTCAAATATGTAAGGCTTTTCTGAAGTCATCTATCTAAAGCAGCATGTCTACAGAAACACTAAGCCTTGCTGCTGCAGAACAGCTATGTACTGTTTGTGATTCTTTGGCTGAACTTCTGGCAGGATGAACTTGAGTAGCTATAAAATAATGTGTTGCTAACTAAACATGGAGGAGTTAGAGAAATATGTCAGTGAAGTAACAGGGGTGAGGGTGAATGGATTGGACTTTAAAAACAAACACATCTGTACAAACTGAGATGTCATTGGGTTCCATGTGAAATAAAATTTATGTATGAGCGTTCAGGCTCCCTAATGAAGAAAACCTTGGGAGTTTTTACATAGAGATACTTATGCGCCACCTAACTGAAGCAATGTTCATTTGCAAGCATAGAACTCTGCCAGGAAGAAAACTGCTTTGTGAACGGGAAATACTGTCAGGTCTGTACTCGGGTACTTCAGTGGTACTCGAGTGAATTTGGACCAAACTGTTGTTTCAATTTGCTCATCTTTTGATGAGCAAAATAACACCACTGAAATATAAATAAAATAACACCACTGAAATCGGTGGAATCCCATCAGGGCAAGTGAGGATAACCTGGTTCTTTGTGCTTATAAGAACAATAGAAAACAAAATGTTTGCTTGTTTATTATATGCATTTACTTATTATAAATAGTAAAAATTATCTCTTTAAAAGTGAATTTATTTTTATCATATTTAGTTCTCAATGTTGTTGTGTGAGGTGCATTTCAAAATGCTATGGCAGTGGTACCCTGTCCGATTTTCAAAGGAAAGGAGTGCTGCCAAGTGTGAATGCTAGGGGCACATTTCCGTTCACAAACACAGGTTCATAGCTGCACAGCTTTACACAAAACCCAAGTTCGTGGGTCTGAGAAACAGCTCCAGTCCCCAGAGTGCAAACGTATACGTACCATAATGCACTGCAGACAGGTATGGCATTGAACATGGACATGGCATTGAAGTGCAGCTGATGGTTGACTGTAACTTCAGTATCCCCACTGGGAAATGAGGTACCATAGGCACACAGTTCTCCTCATTCAACTAAGGTTCCAAATTGTGTATTAAACACTTTTTACTTCTGGTAAACTTGCTTCAAGGAAGGCACTAGTTTTTCAAATGAGGATCCAGAGTGCTGAGACCTCAGCTCAGACTTGGACAAGTCTCAGCAAAGGCCTTAAAAATGACCATGAACATTTTTTGAGAAAGTGAGTTGGTTTGCCATGAGCTTAGGTTAAGAAAATGAGAAAGTCATGGTTCTGGTGCTGACCAGGCACAGCACAGGAATAGTTTCTTCTGGAAAAAAGCATAAATCGTGCTAGCTCCAGCCATAGAGCTAGGCTTTTCAAAATGCATGTTGTTCGAGGTGTTGATGATATGTAGTCTCTGTTTGGGTGTGCAGGGTGGTTCCCTGAAGGCTCATAGATGAGCTGACCCTGGATGAACACCCCTTGGTAGCGGAAAGCGTCTCCCTGCGTCATCTGAGATTCAGCTTACATGCAGTGCTGCAACGCCAGCCTTTCACCTGGACACAAATAATGTACTGCTATGGAGATGTGCCTATAAAGCCAAAAAGTCTTGGAAAGCTGCCTGGTAACATAAAGTTTTAAAGTGAAGACCTGAGTTGCTTGTGCAAAGCGGTGCTCTCTTCAGCTTAATTAAGAGTTTCTGCTGGTACATGCAACTGTACTGAGATTTTGCTGACTCCAGGCTTATAAAAGTCTAGTCTGCAGTGTTGCTGGGAAAAGGAGGGATAGTCAAGTCATAGGAATTGTGAGTGGTATTATGTTCAAGAGTTAACTGTACAGGGAGGTGTTTCCTGCCGTCCAAGCCATCCATTCAGGTAGACAGTGCTGGAAGGCCTTGCAGGACTGTTTCTTCCTCCCTGTGCTTAAAATAAGGATCCAGAAGGCATATTCTTATAGGTCGGAGTAAGATAAAAGGTATATGCTATTTATGGGCATTTGTCAGCACTGACAGTAAAGCCTTTCAGGAAATGAAGTGCCATGGCTAAAAAAATAAAAAACCAGCTTACCCCCAACCCCATAACATCTTTTGGATTGACAACTGTAGTCTCTTCAGAGTGGTCTCAGATAACTTCTGCCGGCTGAGTACTGAGAGGAAGTGAAAGGTTTTCTAATGTCTGCCCTAGCTTGTGTAATTAATAGAAGGGATAATATGCTGGTTACTCAGCTGAATGATATACCAGCAATAGCAACATGGCATTAATAACTTGGGAGGAACAGGAAAGAGTTTGTTCTTGAGTGAATGTTCCTCTTGCAGCAAGAAGCATCTGAGTCACCAAAAAAAAAAAAAAAAAAATCTATCACTGAGATCAAGCAGCCAGGTGGTAGCTCTTGCCTTTTTGCTTTTTTTGTTAAACAACAAGACGAATTAAGGGGTGGTTGATCTCTTTAGATGTCTGGGGCTCTAGATGGATTATGTCCCAATGTTTATATTCATTCTGTCTAGTTGTTTTATAAAACTTTGTTCATCTGGCAGGAAGAATGGAGCAGCATTTTACACATGTAGTGCCAAGTCTGCAGCTGAATCAAATGGCAAAGTAAACAGGTATTCAGCAGTAACTGCTTGGTTAGTTGCAGCAACTTTATAGCAGATAAAAGTGCCCAAAGGCTGACCAAAGTGAAACCTGTAAAATTCAGAAAGGTGAATTTTATTTTACGTTGCTGTCATCCTGTGTGACTGCATCTGGACACTGGTCCGCAGCAGAATCATTTTCACCCGTAGAGAACCTGGCCCAGATCTAAGTATGACAGCCTTAATGGATAATATAGATAAGCATTAGGGATAAATTAAGACAAGCCTGAGAAACCTGTTTTCTATTTCTGTATTGTTTAGGACAGAAAGGCAGAAAAAATGCATCCTGTACTATTGGTTGGTTTAGAGGATTATGCAATCACCTTGTAAACGTACTTTTTTTTTTTTCCATTCTAGGTGCCACAGGGACTACTAAAGATGTGTAAGTACTTACTCTACTCTTTCAATTATGTAACCCTGGACTTATCTTCAGTCCTACTAGCCTAATACTGAATTTAGTCATACATGATTCATCTGGCTCCTAACATATAATCAACACCACCAGATGTTTATTGTCTTTAGTGACAGCTTCCATCTCCACAAAACAACTTTGTGTCTTGTTTGCTTTTTTACAGATTCCTGCCTTTGTTATTTCTCTAACAGAAATGTCTTTTCAAGAGAATTGTCTCCCGGGGTGGTCATTTTACTTGAGACTATTTTTCCCTGTCACATACCAGCACACCATTTTCCAAAGGCCACGCCTTTGTATGAAGTGGCCACATAAATTTCCACCAAACCGTATGAGAGGTTTAAAGAACCACTACAGCAAATGTCACCTCTTAGCAGGTGACCCAGTAACACACTCAGACTTGCTTTTCAAAGTACCCACCTTCTCTAGATGTTCTCTGCATTGAAGATAGTTATCTATTGGCTCATCTTTTCTCTCCTTTATCTTTGACACTGAGTAGCAAAGGGCAGCCCTACCCATCCTGTTTTTCTCTAAATGTGGAAGGTCTTAACCTCTATTGTCCTGTTGCCTCTTGCCCACTTCTGGTTTTCAGAAAAGCAGCAGCAAAAGATCAGCCTTTCTCAGCCAATTTTTCATTTGCTGAGGCAGAACTCTGCAGGATCAGCTTTATTCATCCATAAATATATTTTCCCTATCAAAGGAAACATTA
Source organism: Chloroceryle amazona (assembly GCA_027560015.1). Taxonomy (NCBI): domain Eukaryota; kingdom Metazoa; phylum Chordata; class Aves; order Coraciiformes; family Cerylidae; genus Chloroceryle; species Chloroceryle amazona. Next base: position 27,067 of record JANHFX010026896.1, on the reverse strand, counting down.
AAGAAGTCCTCCTGAGGTCTTGCTGCCTTTTATTTCATATAACCGGTATTTGACACTAGAGTTTGAGACTGAGGGACCTTGGAAAGATTTTTGTGTTGTGCAATCGGGACATTCTTCAGTTTTATTTACTTCATTTAAAACAACTACTCTAATTAGATGGAGGAATCCTGGTAGAGAAATGAAGGCTGTCAAGTCAAATAAACAAGGGGAGAAAAGAGCGTTAACAACTGGCTTGTCCTTGCTATTACAGAGCATGGCCGAGAACTAACGACAGGTCTCACTTGGTGGATGAACACTGTTGTCACAGATACTTTTAAGATCTGTGTTACTCATGTAGTCTGTTTTCTGGGTTTGCAGTGTCAGACAGTAAATAAATTACAGAAGGCAAGCTTATGAAGAACCTCTTCTTGATACAGCCTGCGGCATCCATGCCCTCAGCACTTCTATATACAAAACCCCACTAGTTTTAATTTATACTAGGGCCTTTTTTTTGTTGTCCAGTTTAGATCATTTAAGTGACTGACTTAAAACTGCATCTCTTTGCTCTTCAATAGTTGTGAATTTCGAAATTGCAAGCACTGTTAAATTATTAACTTAGTAGGCACATTTCTGTGCTTAAAGGTATACGTGGAACTGCATTTATGTGTGTGTAAGCATTTGTAGGGCTAGGCGGTAGGAGTTAAACTGGGAACATCCTACTTACTAGTGTTATGTTTCAAAAAAGTATTGGGATAACTTAGAAAAAATTAATTACTAGTGCAGACTTCAACAAAGTGAAAGGGTCAATCCTGGAACCATTACTCATTCCGGTAGGTATACTGGAGCCAGCCAAACAACCAGTGTGAGTAATAGCACGGTTGAGCCTTCTTGTTAGACATTAGAAACATAGATCTGTACATGAGGAATGGCAGTGATGACCCAAAACCTCCTAAATCAATCATCCTAATATTTAATAGCAGATTTTTACAAAGGAACTAAAATACCAGAAAGCTATTTTAGTTTCAGGGAAATACACAAAGCAGATTTATATTAACTAACATTATAGACCCACACAAGCTTGTATTTTACACCTTTTAACTTTTATCAGCTAAAGATTAAAAAATTCTCTTTAAGAAACCCACTTTTTTTTTTTTTTTCCCCTGTCAAAATTCAGTCATATCGATTCTGGTCCAGCAAATCATTTAAATGTGTCCTTACAACCCACTTTTTGATGCAGAATCTGGTTATTCTAACTCAAGAGATTTCTAGTTTCTTGACTGCAACTCTTCGCCAAGGCACCAGCATCTCCTGGAGTGAGAAGCCTGGTGGAAGGAGGGAAGCCTGGATCGTGCTCTGAGCCTTCCTGGCTTGCCCGTCAGGGAAGCTACTTTGCCCTCTGGGTCTTGAGTTTCTGCACCAGTAAGACAGGGATGATGATATGATCTTCCCATGCAAAGTGCTGTGAGACTGAGAGCTGTGTGGTAACAAGAAGGAGATACCGTCTTGGAGCACGATCTCTCCCTGTGTACTTCAACCCTCAAATCAACAGTCAGCTGCGGCCAACACTTCTGCCAACACTTCTGCCCTGCTTACAGAGACAAGTACATTGCTGCTAACTGGAAAAGCTTAGCTCTAGGAGGAGTAAAGTATATGCTAGAAAATAATACAATGCCTGTGATACTCAGAATGTGCTAAGTTCAGAAGAAGATGAGTAATAGTATGAAGGAAAGGACACTGCAGTTGAAGCCTGTTTAAAAATATTGGGAAGAAAACCATCAAACAAAAACAGCAGGCACTTGTTCCCAAGAAATGTTGAGAAACTGAGGAGAAGTTGTCTGTCAGTTGTGTGAAGTTGAGTGAATCGTTTCTGGTGGGACTACTGAGCATGGCTACAAAGAGCCTGTATAATGCTTGGCATGAACTGAGGCATAAGAGCTGAGGTAAGAAAATGTGGATGGAAAGGACTGATGTGAATGCCTGACATTTGATATTTAAAATATTATGTGAAAAATGGCAGCTTCTCTTACCATTGAATGGATGGACATAAGCCTGATGGATATAAAAACTGACAGTTGAACCAAGTATATTTTTCAGACTTAGAAGGATGATGGGAAGCCTCTTGGGATAGACAAATCCTTACCAAAAGAAACATTTATTCTAGCTGAAAATAGAATGACATTGTGCAGATTTGCTGTATAATCCGCCTACCAGCTACAGGACTGCACCTACACTACCTGCTGGAAAACGTGCTCTCAGTTCCTCTGCAGTAGGTGTCAACAACAGCTTAGGCAAGATCACACATCAGCAGCTCAGTACAAAGCACACTGGACTACTGAGTTCCTTTTGCCGTATCTTCGTGGTGCATAAAAATTCATCCTAGCTTGCTTTTCCTGGAGGACTTGGTAAATGGGAGTTATTTTTTATGCTAGGTTCTTCCTTCATCCCTAACATAAGAAGACTATAGAGATGCATAGGAGGTAGAGAAGGAGAGGGAAAGGATGTGCTGGACTCCCACATCCCCATACCCTCTCTGTGAGTTTGGGACATGTGGGTGAAATGGGAGCACTGCTGAAAACAAAGGAACTTCTTTCCATTCTCATTTCCACCTGGTTGAGTGTTGCTGTTGTAGCTCTGCTCCCTGGAGCCACGGATGTTCACCCAGCCTGGGCACAGAAGCAGCACCTGCTGCAGTGTCTTGGCTAGCACCTGCACATTTCAGCATGTGAAATTAGTGGTGACCTTTCAAAATGGGTGGAAAATGGCTTCTTCCATAAGTGCCATCGACAGAATTTTTCTTTCATTCTCCTCTCACGCTTCCATATTCCTCCTGTCTGTGCTCACCTTCTCTTTCCAAGCAGGATCATGACAGTTACACCCAGTCATCACCCAGTCCAAGAGCTGTGGCCTGTGCAGTCCCAGGTTATATTTGCTGTTGTGCATTTAAGAGAAAAGGCATTTCAAAATTAGACTTGCTTTGTAACTATTAAGGGGAAAGGATGAAAGCAAAATGATTTTAAAAACCTAGTCTGCTTAATCAGAGACCTAGATAATTTGTTTTGGTAAGAGAATGACAGTAATGGTCCAGTGGTGCCCCATTATAAAACATTTCTAGAACAGAAGAAAATAACCCTGCTGCTTAATAGATTCTTTTTATTATTTTTTTTAAACATTGGCATTAATTTCCTGTTGGACAATATAGATTATTATTCTTACAACTCCATTTTAGAGGCTTTGTGCTATGCATGAAGTTGCCAGTGCTTTTAAAGGATTCTTTTCTCTGGGTGGTGGTTAATGTGGATTATAGAAAATGTTTCTAGTTGTATGAGAAAATCAATCCTGTGACACATTCAATTGGTTCAACAGAAATTATTGTTTGTGATCTTTTGGCACCCAAAGTCCCTTTCTTAAAAGTGTTGTGTTTCGGTTTTTGGCTGTGTGTTTTTTTGGTTTTGTTTTGCTGGGTGTTTTTGTGTGTGTGTTTTGTTATTTTGTTTTTTTTTTCTAAAAATGCAGGCCTTGTTTCTACCCCCTGATATACATAGGCTTTCCACTTTCTTTAGCTGGAGTTGTCCCATGCTAGGACAGGGCAGCTACGTAGTGCTTAAGGAAAGTTGCTCTACATTTTTCTAGCTGCATGTGTGAGGACTACAAGGTGGCTTAGGCTATGTGGCATCAGAGGAGATGGGAGATGCCTTCTGAAATGGCACTATCTCATCCAGGGATGAGTGGCAGGAAGACTAGGGAATGAGGAGTTTATTGCTCAGTCTCTGCTGAGTGGTGAGATACAGGTGAAGACAGCAGACGAGAAGGCTCACTTCACTCACTGCTATGTTCTGTGTGAGTACCTCTTAGCAAAACTGCAGCATGCTTAGATTTACCCCAAACCCATGTACCTTTACTCATTGAGGTGATGCAGAAAGGATAGTTGGTAATGTTCTGCCCTTAAAAAGAAGATAACTTTAAGGTAATCTCCAACTTGTAGCAGTGTTTTTAAGGCATTTCCCACCCTCTGAGGAGAGTGCTGACTGCGGTTTAAAGGCCATTTTCTTGCATTTAAGGCTGCATTTTGCCACGTGCTCTCTGCACTTTAAGCCAAAATTCCATTGACTTCAGGGGTCAGTAATGGTATACAGCCCTGATGTTTAATCAGGAGGCACATCTACCTTTTAATATTCTAGAAATTACAGTAAGAAATGTCTTACATTACTGTTCAAGATAATAGTTCAGAAATGCCTTTCAATGCTATGAAAAAGCCATGTCAGTTTTATCACGTGGGGAGCAGATCAGGAATTCATGGATCAGTTCACGATGGGGAGTATCTTTGCATTGCCCCCATAGTCCAGACAATTGGCTCTTCAATGGGAGTATTCACTTGAGGATATCTGAGTGAACAGCCTGTGTGTGAGCATTCCCACAGCAGAGCCCTCCTCGGGTCCTGGTGACCCCTTTGTTTGCAGCCTTCCCTGGACACCACCGTGACAGTCTCTTGTGACTTCCTGAGCATCTGTGGTGTGGGACTCCTCCTCGGGCAGTTGTCACAGTTGCTCTCATCTGTAGGGAGGGAGTGAAGGATGTCTGTGAACTTAACACTCAAGTTACCTTGCCTTTATTTTTATTGCTAGGTTGGTAGGTTGCAGACCAAGCTGAAGTGCAGCTGCTGCCCCAGTCCATACCCAGCCATGCAAGCAGAGCTCAAAGTCCAAATATATTAATCAAAGGTGGGTGAGTGATTTGTGTGAAGACTGATAACGAGGCACAGATGGCGACTGCAGTGCAGGCACTATATCCCTCAGGGACTAAGGATACATTTTTTTCTTTTCCATACTACATTTGCCTTCACATCAATGCTGACTGCTTTACCCTCTGCTCCGGTTCAGCTACACTGGATGCTATTTCAGTGGGCGTAGTCAAACCTCAGTGACTCCCTATCACTCTACAGACTGACCTGTGATTTTAAATGTAAAAGAGAAGTAATTGCCCATTTATAAAGGATTAGTAACAGTTATTTGGTTTGCACACAACTCTGACTTCAGGTATTGCAGTACCTCATGTTATGGAGAAGCTCTGTAACATCTTTTGGCATGACTGCTGTGAAAATTCATCTTTCTTCATTCTCGTTCCCATGCCAGCATGGACTCACAGTCCTTTCCAGTCCTCTTCTGGTGGAGCAGCAGCCCTGACTCATTCCTGTTACGTGTGTGGCCTTTACGTTCCTGTTATGTGTGGAGCAGTGTGGGGACTTACTCAGGAAAAGTGTTAATTTACCAAAATCTACTTTCAGGCATCACTGGCAGGGGTCATGAAAAATCTGTTCTCAGTCCTTCCTTTCTTCTGTACATTAGCTTGGAAAATTGACGCTCTTTCTGTGCCTGCATACTTGAATTGTGGGTGATCTGAATTAAACTGGGATCAGTAATAATCCCCTTCTTCTCTTGCTCCTGAACCTACCCAGATAGTCATAGAATATCTGAAAAAAAAATCCTGCTAATGTGAATTGTATCTTTTGATGTTACAGAGCAGAAGAATCTGTATCAGATGATGACAAAAGGAGGTAGGTGCTCTACTGGGACTTACTTCACTTGCAGTAGGCTTCCATGAGTTCTGCTGCCAGATGTATATCCTTCCTTCCCTCCTAATTCCCACCACCACCACCAAAGTAGAGAATAGTGTGCAGGTGTGGGGGAAGAGCAATGTTGGGGAGGGGGAAATTTTCAGAAAGAAGAGGACATTGTCTCACAGCTGTAGGTGATGGGCTTGATAAGAGTCAGTGAACTTCACACCAGCCCTGCCACAGAAGATGACATTAGCACTTGTGGAAGATCTCTGGGCTGGAAATCAAAGGAAGTATGACTCTTATCATCAGACAAATCAGAGATGATCAACTCAGCACCCTGGGGGCTGGAGGAAGTGTGATTAATTTGGCACCTAAAGGGGCAGAGTAGCATAATGGGAGTCTCTGCAAGTTGCTCCAGGCACAGCAGGTCTTAAGGACCCATTTTTTCACTTCCCTGCTTTTCATACAGGCCTTGAAGCCAGCAAGTATGCTCTGCAAGGCCATGAAGGGGAGAGGGTTAGGCTATGAAAGTGCCTAACACCCTTGTGCTTCTTCCTAACAATTTTTCTCCAAGTATGGCCCTAAGCAGGGGTTGCAGGTCCTATTTACTACAAGGAGCAGTCAAAGTGCTGTTTAATCGGTGTGTGTTATTTGAAGCGAGGTGCTTTGGTGGTCCCAGTGTCAAACCACTATGAGATTGTCTCTGTCCTCAGCTGTGTGTATTCAGTGTCTGGAAGAAGCTGGACAGGTGGTGTTTATTGTCACGAGACAGTTGGGATTTAACTAAGAAAATTAGGAACTCAAGTGAAAAATAGCTCTTTTCCCAGGCTTGGGTACCACCTAAGGGTAAGGCTGGCACCATATCAGCAAACACATGGCTCTTAACATGCACTTTTCCCACAGCCATGGGATAGGAGGGTTCCTCTGCAGATGCTCTCTGACCATCCGCGGTCATTGTAATGCTGCTGTGGGATGTCAACATTACAGGGAGAAGTGTGACACCTAAACTCTGATGCCTCTTCAATTCTTGCTTTAAATCAGGAACTATGGTGGCGTGTATGTTGGCCTGCCGTCGGATGCGGCTGCCATGGTTTCCAGTCAGACGAAAGCTGCACCGAAAGGTATTGGAAGGTTGTGTATTGCATTTCTCCTGCTTTCTCAGTATCATTTTGTCTAGTAGGATGTATTTCCTTTAAAAATCAGTTATTTCAGACAGACTGGCTAGCCTTGAAGCCTCTTAAAGGCAGTGAGGCTATTTATAACCATTAAAGGGATTGTTCACATTCATTTGAATTTTAACACACTTTTGCAGAAGGATCCCAGAGCAGATGCTGACAATGTGGTACATTGTCTTCTGAACAGATTCTCCACACTCAGAGTGCTCTGCAAATTCAAAGAAAATAAAAGCCTGATAGGACTAAGAGGCTGTGATGGATGCGCTTGCAGAGCCGCGGCACTATTTTTAGTTTTGAAGGTGTTTACTTGCATTGTGGTGAATTCCAGTAATAACAGTTAGTAAGTGCTCGCTTTCAGGTTTATTCCTGTTCTCATATGAAACCCAGTGGAAACCGTTTCTTTTCCATGTGATATTTTTGAACAGTGGGAAAAAGCTTTAGGATTATAGGTCCTTAACAGACAAGTTATACACATATAATTATGGAGTCATGTAATATTGTTTAGATTTAATGCAACAAAATGCTGCTGTCACATATGTACAGCACGTTTCATTACAGGCCAGTGCTTCCAAAATTTGATGCAAACCAAAAAATTGAAGAAAAATAACACTATTAACCAAAATAATAAGAGCTGGTTTTGGAACAGTAGTACCTTTGTTGCATGTTTGGTTGGTTTTTTTTTAACGTGTTCTAAATTAGTGATATGTTACAAGTTTTAACCATCTTTATCTTTTGTTTTCTAATTAAGATTAGAAGGAAATAAACATATCAAGATGCAAACAGCTGGAGGTACAGTATGTCTTAATTAATGTTATGTGATTGGCATGTATTTGTTGGACAGAAACAAGGTGGCAGTGCTCCCTGTGCTGCCCTCAATCGGTCTGGGAATCTCTGGGTTACTTCTCCAGCTGCAGTGTAACTCTTCTAAAGGCTGGACCAGGGGCCAGTTCCCAGTGGTGCAGACATAAATTAGAAAGGGGGTAAAATCACCTTCTCAGTGAGAAGGGAGAAGCAAGGAAACTCTCTTATTACTCTGAGAATGAATAAGAACCTAATGACCCTGTATTCACTGTCAAACATACCACAGCTAATCCTGCAGCAGTACTAAGATCTCCCATGAGAGGTGAGGTGCATCTGCAGTCTGTAGGCCAGGATCTGTAGAGACAGGGCTTTTCCTGAGAATGAGTAGTTTGCAGTTAGAAAACACCATCTTCTTTTGGGGGAGGACCTTAGGACCAAAGTGAGGCACTTGCTAAGTAATGTGCTGGAGCTTTTCTCTTGTTATGGAAGAATTTGTGAGGGTTTTGTTCTCCACCAGCCAGAATAGGGCAATGAAAATTTATAGGTTCTATTCCAGATTTAAGAGTTTTAACTAACTCACTAAAAAAAAAAAAAGTCCTTTACAAGTTTGTGTCTGAAGAAAAGTAAAACAAGCTAAGTTTCCATTCGGAATTTGAACTATATAAAACTTTACACAAATTTTGAAAGGGAAGTGTTTTGATGTCTAGCCAGTGGGGAGGGGGAAATTATAGATTTCCATAGGAAGCAGAATCCTTTCCTAATTTAGGTGAAGAGCCAGAAACAGTTCTGGCTGGTCCTGGTCCTGGACACGGGCAGAATAGTAGTAGAGCAGAACATACATATGCTGATTATCTTTAATCATGTCGATGGTTAGAATTCCATGGGCTTTGGTAGTAGCACTCATATACAGGGAGACCTTCAGTGGGTCATCAGACCTAATTTCAGTAGCCTGGTTGAGATGTCTAAGCTAGGAACACTGTCACCCTTGATGTGGGCAAGACTGAAGCACCTTCTTGAGGTTGCAGCTTTCCATTCATGGTTGATGAATAGAGCCTGGGTGAATCAGGTCCTTGTCTAGGTGCTTCAGCTAAATGCCTGAGGCTGGGTAGAATCAATCGACACTTTTTGCTACTCAGAAGAGTTGTAAATGCCCTTTGCCTTCATTGGTGCAAGATCAGGGTTTGGTCACCGACTCAGGCTAAAAAGGATTTACACAGATGATCCCCTTTAAACTCAGAAAGGGTCCTCTAAGCTCCATGACTTTATGTGCACCTGTGTGTCTGCAGGGCATAGAGCACAAATCTCTACACTACTAATGATGCCCTAGTCCTCTGGTTTATGTATAGAGTGTTGCTGTGTTGCTTTGCCAATATTCCTTTACCAGTCCAGCTAAATCTGCTCCTTTCTCTTTTTTGAACAGTCTTCTACTAAGACCAGTTGCCAGTGCTTTAGAGAGCTGTCTTTGTGCTGAAGATTTTTACATTTACACAGCCTTCCGGAGAGCAAGAGAGATCAGAGCACCAAAAAATCCAAACTGTTGCAGGTTCCAACTATGGGTAAAGCTTAAAGTACAGCATTGAATCTGTTTCCTATACTGGTTGCATTATGGAAACCACCTGCTCTTCTCCAGTGAAAAATGGAATTGATGAACTCGTGGTGGATGTTTCTGCACAAGAGCTAACTTTGATGATCTGCAACTTATTTCTCTGTGGCCATAGTGCAGATTTCATCAGCTATCAGCTACGCTTCATATATTTTCTCCCAACAATTTTTGATAGATTTTCTATAGAAAACCATTATTACTGTCCAGTTAATAGTTCCTATGGTAGGTTCTTATAAATTAATTGTTAATTTACTTCAGAGTAATATATTTGACAGGTTTGCATCTTTTTGGTAATATTGCAAATTTTAATATTTTTGCTGTGAAAACTTAAGTATCGAGTGAAATAAGTGGAAGGCCACTGGGTTCTTTATAATTACTACTGTCAGTTTTATACAGTGAGACAAATATTAGTGTTTAATTTTCACCTCTGAAGAAGATATTGCTCAAGGAAATTTATTTAAATAAGAACAATGTATTACATCATAATATTTACATGTCTGGTTTTATTTTCTTCAGCTTTATCTCTTTTATAAAGCATTACATGGAGAAAAATACTAATGAACCAAACTATTATGTTATGTCTTCCATTCTGTGTAATATTATAATTGCTCTTCCTCATGTAAGGATGAAATGAGGGTATTTTTACATGTAGTGGGACTAAACTCCAGTGTCTGAACTGTAGAGGATTTTTCATCACTGTTGGAGTTTTGTATCCCTGACTCATCTCGAAGCAACCCCAGGATGGTAAATTGTAACAGAGTGAGTGTTGTTATTACTTAGGCAAGTTGTTGTATTAAATAGCAAATGGGAGGTTTTAAAATTCATTAAGTTTATAACACCTCTAGGTTTCTCACAGAACATAAACCAGATTCCATATGGCTGCACACACATTTAAATTATTAAAGCCTTTTGCATAATTCTTTAGTCAAACTTTTTTTTTAAAGGCCAAAATATTCCATACACTTTAAAAAAACAACCAACAAAAAAAACCCAACCCACGTCACATTAATGTATTACCATAGATTAATGACCACTTTTAAAATTAAAAGAGAAAAGCAAAGCAGAAAATTCAAACATGAAGAAATGAAACACAGTGAACCATGAATTTGATTTCCAGTAACTTGCTGCTCTGGCTTTGGAATAAGTGGTAGTTTGGTGTGAGGCCTGTAAAAAGAAGTATTTCAAAATATTCCTTGCTTGTCTTCTTTTAAGTCTTTGAGATGTTATTTGCTGATGTTCTCTAGAAATCTACTTGGGTTTTCAACATTATCAGTCTTCCAGCTCCTGAAGCCAAATATGCATCTCATTCTTGATGCGTTCAACTTTGAACCAAGATGAAATAAGCTTGAAGATTAAGAGGTGGTGTTAAAATATTTCAGTCTAAATTAATGCCTGTAGATGACATCTGACAAGTCTTGTCCTTGCAAGTCAAGTTCATGAGAACTCAAATAGCATCGAGTAATAAACAAGCAGGTTTGCTTCCCACCTGCTTACCACAGCATAAGTTTATAGTTTCCACATCATGTGTTCCACAAATGGTCTAAATGGCTTGTGCAGCACAAGTCATTTAGTACAAAGCAATTAGGCCCGTGCCTGACCTGATTGTGATTGCCTTTCCCAAAGCAGAAAAAACCCTGGTCATCCTCAGATACATCGTAGGTCAGCTAGTGCTCAAAAAGCCAACAACAGATGCCAGAAATCTCCCCAGTCACTTGTCCACTTCTATCTGTCACTTGCTGGGAAGAATCATCAAAAAGGTGGACGGGGCTAAATTTGAACATCAGTTGTTCTACTACTGACATCCGCACTCCTGTGCATAAGCTGAGGAAGGAAAGAGGTGATCTTTAATGAGTAGCTCCTAGCAGTTGGTGGTGGGACAGTTGCAAAAGGTACTTTTTTTACATCATTGCTTAATTTTTCCTCTGCAGAGCAGTGTGGAGCACTTTGCAGAACTGGCTTCTTAATGATTCATCCTCTGAATGTGTGGGAGGTATGGTGGTTTCTTAATAATTTTGTTCCTCTGCATCTTTTCATCTCAAAAGCTTACTGATCAACTGACAAATGTTTCGGTATCGTGGACTGGAGCCTCTGCAATACCTATGCATTCATTTTTTCCATGTGGGCCTGTAACCATCAAACTGAAGAGCTCGGGCCATGTCCTTGTCTTTGATTTGCAGTCTCTTCTATTTTGTTTTCCCAAGGACCTGCAGATCTCAAAACTGTGACAGGACACTGTATTCTCTTGGCCAGATTCCACTGGGGGAACTGATTTTCTGCTCATCAAAATTCCTCTATGGCGAGCAGCATTTCTGAAGCCTTTGTACATTTCCTAAGCACATGACATCTCATGGAGACATAAGTATATCTGTTCTTTCAAAACTTACAATCTATGGATATTTCTGTTAGGAGAAGGAACACAAAAGAAACCCTATATGCCAGCTGCCAGCTGTGCATTTGATGGCGTCCTTGGAGGAAATTTTGTCACTCAAATGATGGTTCAGTGTGAGAACTGCGAACAGAACACAAGGAGCCATTGAACGGCAGAGTTATTATTAAGGAACATGCTTCGGTTTTGTCAAAACATCTTGAATTATCATTTGTAAAGAAGAAACATTTAAATGTTAGGGCTGTGACACCCATTTCCTTTGCAGCTGTCACTCTTTCTCCCCCCAGAGTAGAGCAGCCAATGAAAATAGTTTAGCAAAGGGAGTAAATTCAGGGTTTATAATCTCAGACTCTGCAGTGTGAGATTCTTTGGCAACCAAGAAATACTATACCTGAATTCACATAACTTGGACAACAGAATCTTCTAAAAAAAAAAAAAAAGAGTGGAGTATCAAAGCATAGGATTGAAACTGCAGGTTTTTTTCACAGACACATATAGGACCTGCACACACACTCACAAACCCCTCGCAGTTATAACCCGACTCCGTCACTACCGCCCAGCCTTCCTCCTCTTCCTCCCCCCACGCTGCCGGCCATGTCCATATTCACCCACCCTAGCATGGGGCTGAGGCACTTCGAGGTCACTTCTTACCGCAGCAAGGTCCTGGGATGGTGCAGTGGGACGGGTGTCATGGGTTCTGCTGCTACTGGGGCCTGGCCCACAGCGCCCGGCTCTGGTGGGGCTGGTCTGTGGGCAGGCCCTGTGTGGGACCCAGCTGTGGAGGGATACAGGGAGGAGAAGGCCCCTGTGGGGTCCTGCTGTGGAGCCCAGGAGCTTGTGTGGAACCCTGGAGTCCTGGTGGACAGTAAGTACTCCATGGGACATCAGTGTGTCCTTGTAGCCAGGAAGGAAAATGGTCTCCTGGGGCGCATAAAGAAGAGTGTGGCCAGCAGGTTGAGGAAGGTTCTCCTCCCACTCTGTTTTGCCCTGGTAAGGCCATGTCTGAAGTACTGTGTCCAGTTCTGGGCTCCCCAGTTCAAGACGGACAGGGAAATACTTGAGTACCAGCAGAGGCTATGAAGGTGATGAAGGGACTGGAACATCTCTCTTCTGAGAAGAGGCTGAGAGCCCTGGGGCTGTTTAACCTGGAGAAGACTGAGGGGGGATCTTATGAATGTTTACAAATATCTGAAGGGTGGGTGTCAAGTAGAAGGGGCCAGTCTCTTTTCAGTGGTGCCCTGTGGTAGGATGAGGGGTAATAGACACAAACTGGAACACAGAAAGTTCCACCTCAACATGAGGAAAAGCTTATTTCCTGTGAGGGTGATGGAACACAGGAACTGGCTGCCCAGAGAAGTTGTGGAGTCTCCTCTGGAGACTTTCAAAACCTGCCCAGATCTGTTCCTGTGTGGCATGCCCTAGGTGATCCTGCTTTGCCAGAGGGGTTGGACTTGATGATCTCCAGAGGCCCCGTCCAACCTCTACCATACTATGATTATTTTTACTGTACAGATTTTATCAGAAGGGGAGCTGCAGGTATTGGACAAAGAATGACACACTCATTTGGAGCAAATGTTTAGAGATATTGCAACTCTTGTGGCTGACAAAATGCGTGAATCCTGAAGGAGGCCATACACAGTAATCCCTACAGAAAGACCCACAAAGGATATTCACTACTCAGCCAAACCTTTGTGCAAGAGCACAAAGCAGCAAGTCAGTTTTTCCCATTCCCATGCAGGGCTTCCCAGTTATGCCTCTGGATTTTGCCAGGGTCATAGGCATAATGGAGAGTAGCTTCCCATTACAGGTTGGCCCATGTGTGTCTGTACTGGGGACTGCTGTCTTCAATCGCTGCCAGTCTCCAGCTCTCCAGGCTTTTGTATGGCCTATGTCCAGCTGAGCGGTACCATTCTCTGCTGCCATTAGGGGGGCACTCGAGTCCCCCAGGCACCTTGCACTGCCTTCCCCCTCTCCTGTCTGCCTTCTATTGCTGCCTGGATCCCCTACACTGAGCAGATGCAGCTGTGAACCATGATCCTTTTGCTATTACTACTGAAGTTATTACTTGGGCCATCAATGTCAATGCATCAATTGTTAAGTGCCACTGCCCACCAAGTTTACAAACTGGCCAGACTGGAGAATTGTAAGGGGGGTTGATACAGGTAATTACTGGCCTCCTGATCCCCGATCACTTCTGTTACCCTGTTGAGCTGCAGCTGGCAGGGGACACTGAGCAACACAAGCCACCTTAGGTTGCCAGCAGCAGAGAAGCAAGTTGCAGGGTCTTAAGCAAGCTCTTTCCACCCTGTGGCTGCTAATACATCTAATCCCAAGATATTCCCCTTGTAAGGACTTTGAGCCAAGGAACAATTTTCTGCCTTACCCAATGATTATGTTTATGGATTTCCTTGAGGGCTTGATTCCTAGCTCCTCGATATCTGCTTATTTAGGATGCTAATTTGGGCCCATGTATCAATTAAAAACTAAACTTAATCACTCTGGACACACAGTGATATAGGATAAGAGGATTTTGTATTTTGTTAGTGGTCAGAGCCAGATACATCAACTAAGGCACAGTTAAACTTGTAGTGCTTGTACAATGTTGATTGTAGTTAATTGTATGCAAGACATCAAACAACAGCCAGAACACCAGGGCCCAGGAACAAAGGGACATTCAACTACCCCTGACCTGTATCTCAGAGTATTACAAGCATAAGGACAACCTGGCAAAAGAACTTGCAGTCCAGGTATCCTTAGCTTCATTATAATACTAAAAGTCACACCCACAAGTCAGAAAGACCCTTGTCCAGGTGAAGCCCCCTTCTTTGAGCATGCGTTATAGGAAGCAGAATGACACTGCAGAAATTATAATGATATGTAAATGTGTGACCAGTTCTTGTAGAGGGGAAGGTGCTGCTGTGTGTTTTTTGTGTAGAAATAAAACATGAATCTTGCTGTTAGGTAGCCTTGATTTGTGGAGTTGCCAGAGCCCCTCGGCTTGTGCAAGTCTGAAAGAAAGAAGCAACATCTCTCCTGAGGGTGTGAGAATTGGTTGGTTTGCACACCGGGTGGCCATGAACCCACTCCTCCAACAAGAACAGGAAAATTGTGTGTCAGGTTCCCCGTTAGCAGACCACTGGCAAGAATTCGCTGTCCCGAGTGGGCACCACCCCAGAGAGCAGGTTTTTTTGACCCTTTCGGTTCCTCTCGCAGGGGTGCGAGGGGGTCAACTGCGCTGTCCCGCTGAGGAGCAGCGGTTGCCCCGCTTCTCCCGGGTCCCTTGTTTTCTCCTCTAGCACCTTCAGCAGTGCTCAGGTGTGGTCCGTGGGCATTCTATGCAGCGCTGCCCGGGGTATTGCCTGCGCTACCGCTTCTTGCCACTGGTTATTCTTTGCTGCATAGACCTTGTTCGATAAACTTGTTCAATGTAGTTTTTCCTCGGCAGAGTTCAACTCCCGCGCGGGAAAGGGTTGGGTGGTCGGGGTGAGGTTCGCTACCGACTTGCCACTCACTCCTACCTGCTTGGAGCAGCCTCTCCCAGGTCACACTGGAGAATATCTCACCAGGTGCTTGGGCGGATTCCGAGGGTTTTGCCGCTTACCTGCTATGGTCTTCTGAATCCTTTCTCTGAGAGCCTGGGTGGGTATTTTTAAAATGTCCAGTAGCCTTCAATGAGCAGTCTGAGGGTGTTGGGGTCCAGCCGAGCAGCTGTTGGTGTCCCGCACCGCCCTCTCATACATCGCCTGGATGTGGGCAGCCTTTTGTACTCCCAGCGCCAGCTCCGACACCCGGGTAACCACAGGCTCTCCCCTTTCCTTAGCGTGCACCCCCAGCCCAATAAGCCACTCGGGATGTGATCAACAGGTCCCCTACCAGCCTGTCGCTCAGAAACTCTCCCGAGACCCCAAAACCCATCTGTGTCATCATCATTCAGCAGTATCCCATCGCCTCCCACCAGGGAGACTCTCCAGATCCTGATTAGGGTGTGTTACGGGTGGTTCCCGCCAAGTGTCTCTTTTAATGATAGCCCGCACCTCCATTGCCTCAGTTTCCTCATAACTGGGTCTCCCCAGCTGTCTCCATCCGACTCCCTGGGGTCTGTGCCTGTAATTGAACTTGGGGATTTGGACAACCCTGGGGGAGTCCTCTGCACCAGCATCAGCTCAGCCAACAAACGCCCCCACACCTTCTCTCTGCCATTCTCTCCCCAAGCACCGCGCTTTGGATTCCAACAGCCCGGAGGCTCCTGCGCCTGAACCGCTCGGGCACCCAGGATGGTGCACAGAGCCCCTTGATCTCCACTCCAAAACCTTACAGGGACTTGTCCCGGCTTCCCCACAACCTCCAGGGGGTTGCACTGCTTCTCCTTTGCCAACTGGACAGCTGGGGGGAAGGTGCACGGTCCTAGTGCTGTAAACTTGGGAATTATACAGAAATTGCTGCTTCAAGCTCAGAGAAGCAGTGCAGTGTAATTCCTCCTACCAGTGGCTATTTTACAACACAGTGCTAAGTTTCTTTGCATATATGGAATGTTACTTCTATTTATTTGTTGAGCCAGGCCAGTAGTTTGACAGTGATTAAGGAGTTTGGTTACTTTTTAAATATTCTATGGTAAAGCAAAATTTGGTGTTTGTAAAAATATTTCTGAGAACAGCTTGGAATTTTGCAATCCTGGCTGTCAAAGGACATGTCCAGCATGGAAAGGTGGACCTGCAAAAGTTCTGTGGAAAGATTACTTGATAGAAATCACCAGCTCTGCAAAGTCCTCAGTAACTAAACATTTATTTACTGTAATTAATGTTATACCTTTATTATGAATTCAGACTTCATTCCTTAATTAGTAACATTTATGTTTATTAAATTGGGTTAATAAAAGGCAAGTAAATAGCATAGGGTGCATGGAGGAGCCTATGCTCTACCAACATGCGCACAACAGGCAACAACAGATCCTCTTTTATACTTGTTACTTAAAGGGAGGGTCATTATAATTAGTTCTTGGAAGGGGCGGTCCTGCTTTAGCCCATGCGTTCTGTGTCCTGGTGGTCTCTCTGGTGGTGGCCCACGATGAAGATTTTAGTCTTCCTCATCGGTTCCATCCTTCTCCTGTCCTTCACCTCATCTCCTTGCCGAAGCAGCAAGCACGGTTTAGCCAATTCAGGTCCGCTCTTGGCCACAGATGTTACAGTTAAACAAGTAACACACTGGTTTAGCCAATCCTTATCCGCAGTTGTGGAAACTGTTTCATTCCTGTTCCTGTTTGTTAATTACATTGCACGGCTCATCGATTCCACTGATTAGCCTGGTGTGCCTCACCACTGACACCAATTTTTACACCATATCTTATACCTTGAAAAGGGGCTGATGAAATCCTTTATTAGTCCTTGACTGCTGACGTGTAACATTCCAGGTGTGCCTTGTTGACACTTGCTGCTTCAGAGAGCTCAATCCTGTCTAAAACCTGACCTTGGCAGCATGAAAAGTGACTTAAGACTTCCCTAATTGGCCGCTTGATGTTAAGTACTGAAAGTATCATGCTTAAAGATTTCCTTCACT
The DNA here is from genome assembly GCA_027560015.1 of Chloroceryle amazona. Lineage (NCBI taxonomy): Eukaryota > Metazoa > Chordata > Aves > Coraciiformes > Cerylidae > Chloroceryle > Chloroceryle amazona. Next base: position 10,016 of record JANHFX010026896.1, on the reverse strand, counting down.
GGATATAACAGCACAGAGTGATTTAGAAAAAATATTCTCCAAATAACTGATTTGTAAATTATATTTAGCTACATTAATAAAAAATAATTATAATATCTTTATAAATTATAGATACAGAAAAAAATAAAATCATTACTTTTGTTAATAGTTTACGAGGTATCTCTGTCTGTGGTGATGTTTTCTGTAGGCTGAAGGGGTGGCTGGTGATTGTGAACTGTTCTCGTTGTTCATGTGACCACAGGAATCTGCAACAGGCAGGGGTGGCCTCTGGCCATTGTGCTGGACAGGAATAAGTGATAGGACAAGAAGAAATGGCCTCAAGTTGTGGCAGGGGAGGTTTAAGTTGGACATAAGGAACAAGTTCTTCCCCCAAAAGGTTATCAAGGCCTGGAACAGGGTTCCC
>JANHFX010026894.1:0-10171 GCA_027560015.1 Chloroceryle amazona | reverse complement strand
GGGGGGCGCCGGCCCAGGCCCCGCCAGCTCGTGGCCGTTCCGAGACGATGCTCGCCTGGTTTACCTGCCGTGCTGTTTCTATCAGATCAGACTGATGGCTGTCTCTGGTTTCTTTTATTATTCTTTATTATTATTATTATTATTTTATTTCATGGCGATCATGACGATGCGGGGCGGTTTGTAGGGACGGGGAGGTGGGAAAGGGAAAGTTTTAGCTGAACGCCTGGCTCCCGCCGTCGGAAGTTCAGGGGAAAGTAATGTCGAGTTCATCTCCAGGTTGGCTGGTAGCAGTTTGCCCAAGGCAGACAATTGGCCATAGAGCCCGGTAGTCGGTGAAACGTGCCCAAGTAATCTCTTTGGCAATATCTTTCACAAAGTAACCCGCTCATGGCGTACAAAACACAATGGAAACATAGCACAGGTACAACTGAACCCATTTCCGACTGAACTGTACATAGGGTTATTTTTACCACGTGTCCTCGGAACTGACAATGAATTGCATTTCCCAAAGCTGTAAGGACAGGTTTCGGGTGTGCGAGCTGTACGAGAGGCAGGCAGAGCCCATGTCGCAGGCGTTTCGGTGAACGCATTGGGTACGACAGACAATGGGAACCGAAAGACACAACCGTGAGGAAAATGGCAATTGGCTGATATCGTTAGGAGAGGGAAACAAGCGAGAGGAAAGACTAGTAATCATACTTAATCCCTTGTCATTATTAAAATTATAGTGTTGCTGGTTAGACGCACATATCAGATGCGTCTGAAGGTGTCGAGGATGATGGATTTAGTACAGGAATAGTGTGTGCTGGGTGACATCAAGATTTGTAGTCACAGAAATTAGCAACTAAGTGAGAAATTGCAACTCCCCTCTGTGTGTGCGCGCAGTAGGGTTCATTCCCTTACTCACTGCTTGTGGGAGTTCTCTCCAAGAAGAGCTGGGATGTGGGATTCCGGGGGAAGAGCAGCACCGAGAGCCCGTTAATTTGGTCTGTGGTAAATAAACAGATACAGTGTCGTTGGTATTGATACTGCCATGGGACAAAAGCAACGTTTGGAGGTTTGACTGACTGCGTTTGGCTGATGCCATTAACTCTTTCCTAACCAGCTTCATCAAAACTAATTAATTCTCCTTGCAAGAGTGAACTGGCCTTGCAGAAAGTTCGATTTGTATCTTAGCTGGTTTTTGTGAACGTATGGTGGCCCAGCATCACTGGCACAAAAACCAGGGTGGACTTCCCAGGTGCTAGAAACTAGATTGGGTTTTCAACTCTTCTGTCTCTCAAAAATAGACCTTTGTTGGTTTTGTAGCAAGTTCTCCAAGAAGAAGATACGTAATGACTCAATCTGTTAATGGTTAATTACAACGCTGAGTACAGGCTAAGAGACTTCTCTGAACCAGAGATGTGGACAACCCCACCCCACTCCCCCCAGCACTGGGGGTGCCTTTGTGCGCCGGGTTCCCTCATTAGGCTTGCAAATCAGGACGCTGCTGGGATTGAATATTTGTGATAAACGATAGGTTCTGATGGCTTATTGATTTGTGCCGAAAGTGAGCTATCTCTGGAAGAAACGAATTTGTACGTTATCAGATCTTCCTATGGGTTTGTGTGCATCTCGGAGCACTTCTCCAGAAATTCTTTGCTGCTGACAGAGGTGTTTGACAGCCTTAAAAACTGCTCAGGCGTGTTATGAGAATGCCACCAGTTAAAATTGTTTAACCTCTGTGACTACTAAAAACCATGGTTTTATTAGCCACTTGTGTACTCTCATAACCACCTGCCTTCACTTCTCTTCTTCATTCTGTCTCTGCCCTCTCCCTCTCTCCTGTTTGTGCTTCACCAGATACATAAACACAAAAGCTCCTCTGCTGCTATACCATGACTCGAAGGAAGCAGTTTTCTCTCTCCAGCTGTGGAGATGTCAGGAAGGCATCACTTCTCTGCAGGTCTTGGCCCATCACAAAGTTTTGCTATGGGATGTGGCTGATTTCTTTACAGAAATGTGGCTTGTCGGTAGGAGAGGGAGCGTGCCCAAACTGAGTGACTTTATTATATGGTTGCTTTTCTTATGTCTTCTTTCTTCTCTTATATTTTTGTCTTTTTTTTTTTCCTTTAATAATTTAATGGAACTAATAAAGAGTGGCAGGAGAGCTGCCTGAAGCACGTGTGCAGCAGCAGTGCTCTGGCTGTAAGGCCACCAGCTGGCAGGGTGTTGGAGAGTGACAGGGCCTACCTGGGGGCACTGCAGCAGCAGCGGTGGCTGCGGGTGTGCGAGAACAGGCACCCCGCAGAGACAGCTCCCGGGGCTTGTTTGGCCTGTGCTCTCAGGGCAGCAACAGCTCGGGGCGGGGCGGGTGATCCCCCGTCACCTCGGTGGGCATGGTCCCAAGGACACACACCAAGGATCGAGGGGCTCACGTTCCACGACGTGCTTGTAAGATTTGTGAATTGTGCTCGACGGTGGCTGCGAGTTGTGGAGGTGATTGAAGGCAGGGGATGGAACTGTGTTTAAAAACAAAATAAATGAAAAATGAGAATAATAACAATAAACAGTAAGCTGGCTGATCCCACGGAAACCATTTCTCGCTTTTTCCGTTAAATCTCTTCTTCTACTGGTGCAATGAAGGCGTAGGATATAACTCTCAAGGTTAGTACACAGAGTCGAAGACAGATTCACATGAATGCTTTCCAGTCCCTGACCCTTGCATTTTTAATGGAATGCTTTCCTCCCAGCATTTTTTTAAACACTTGACTTATTTTTTTCCTATTTTTCTTGTACTATTTTCACCTTAAAAGTGTCCCAATGCTCTAGTTTTTCATAGAATGTTATTATTACTAGGAAATTTTATGTACGGTAATAATAAATCTATAAAAATAAGATTGACGTCACGTTGCACGCTGCCTACTTGTGTATGTATATTCTGTGTTCATTCAGATTTACAGTCGGTTTAAAGAGACATAATCTTTATTTACCCATAGAGACTACTTATTTTCCTCTGATTGGTATCCGCGCCTAGAACTTCAGCTGCAGGTTATGAAGATTAGGAGCCTGACGTTACTTTAATCCCCCTCTGTCGGAAGTAAACCATCCCGATTCGGCGTATAAATCTCAGTCGCCCCCCTCCTCGCTTCCTTTAGCGTGGCAGTAAAGTCAGGCGGAGGGGCTGACTCGCATTGGCAGGGTCTGAAGGGTTTGGCCCAAACGTGAAATAGCTGCTCATTGGGCATCCTGTCATCGTAGCCGGTGCCACTTGCTTTATCCATAACGGCCGCGCTAATTGATAATGTGTGCTATTCAAACAAACGTTTGCATACCGACCTGAACTAGGAAACTACCGGCATCCAAATCTGAGGCACCTCGCTGAGTTGCGTTTCCAGCCAGCGGGAGTTGGAGGTGGCCTTCGCCGGGGACAGGGTTGCGATGATTGATTTCAACGGGAACGGCGTCTGATCCTGAAAATCTTAACACCATCTGGCATTGCCACAGGGGAGAGAGGCTGCGCTGGCAACCTCCGCACTCGCACTTTGTGTTGTGGTAGCGCGCGCGAGCGCTGTTAAGGGAAGACTGCTGAGCTCTGTGGATAGGGGTCAATTAGTAGGGGCCTCAAGAGGAAGCAATTTCCCTGCCGTCTATCTAGCTTTAAATTACATGCATAAGTTAAGTGACGGCACGATGGAATTGAGTAGCGTGAGGGGGAACTGAAAAGCTTGATAAGGCGCAGGCAGCTAACACAATCCAAGTGGCTAACTGGAAGGTGGAAAGACAGACCGCCTCGTAGCATGTGTTGCCATTCTTTGCTGATACCTTGCTGTATGGCAGCGTTTCTCTCCTCCCCACCACTGCCTCGTACCCCTCCATCCGACTGAGGCTCCCCATGCGCTAAACACAATGCAAGGGGGCAAAAAAGCAGTCCCTGTACCTGGGTATTTACAGCTGGAGCAAGAACTGTGGTCTGTCCCAAGTGCAATTCATGTTGGCCCTTGGCTGCAAAGCCCTGCTCGGCCCCCAGTGCTACTTTTTTCCCTCTCTGCTTTGCGTGTGTGCCCGTTGTGCTCTGCTGGGATGCTCTTGTTTCCCCATTCCCAGGCCTGAGCCTGCAGGCAGGGTGTCTGGTGCTGGAAATGGCAGTGGGCACCACACGAGAGCCCCTGCCAGGTGACTGCGGCCAAGCTCTTGCCTGGGGCTTCTGACATGGTGTGCAATCCTGCGGCGACAGTGCTGGCAGGAAGGAGGGCAGGCAAGAAGCAGGGTGAGAGTTGACCTTTGTTAAGCATTTTGAAACTTTTTGTCACTTCCAGCCAGATTTTACATGTTTGGGATATAAACAGGAGTTTATATCCTTTGGACCTCTGGAGGTTCTTGGGGACAACACAAGCCCTCCTGCTGCCACCTGTGACAGCAGGAGACCAGAGCAGCTTGCAGGCATCTTTGCCCACTGGCACCTGATCTCTGCCACTTGGAAATCTCATTGAAGCGTTAGGATCAGATCTTGCAAGCTGGGAATGCATTGAGGTTGGTGGGAGACGTGGGGTTGAGGAGGATGTCGAGAGCCTCGTGGAGTTCAGCTTTTGGTCTCCTCACAGTTCTGGCAGATTACTGAGCGCAAGGGGCAGCGTCGGAAATGGAACTCGGTGTTGTCTGTTTTGTTTCCTATGTTGTTGTTTCCTTTTCCTTGTGTGATACTTGGAAAGCAAAGAAGACACCCGCTCTCCGTGACATTGCCTTCGGTTTGGAATATACATCATAAAAACTGCCGTTTGAGCATGTAGTTTGTTAAATGGAGGCAAAAATGAAGTTTCTCTTAGTGGTGTGATTTGATACTGTACTGAACTGAACAGAATTTCAAGGAATTCAGCAAATTGTAGGCCAGTCAAGGGCTTAACAGCCTCTTTCATGCAAACACGGCTTTCAACTTGCATTGGAAATTGCTTACTTTAAATCGTTGAACTGTGATTGTTTGCCAGTGAAATTGTCTGTATGGTGAGAGGTTAACTGGCTGTGGTGGTCCCGCATTTCGATTGCACTGAATAGTTCTTTGCACATTTGTCTAAGTACTAATACAGGTTATACAGTTGGGGTGTCAAGATGCTGTGCCAGAGTTTGGATTCCAGTGTCATGACTGATTGGTCGGTCTGGTTTGGTTTTTTTAAGGTGACACAATGAAAATCTCTCTGTATTGTTTAGGCTGCACAAGTTGCTTATGTCGTGAGAAAGATGATGAAGACTTTTTCTTTTTAAACCAGTAATGGGCATAATAAGTACTTTTGTTTGTTTGTTTGTTTTCCCAAATTGTCCAAGTCACTTTGGGCCATGTATTTCAGCTAGAGGTGCATAGAACCACCATGACTTGGACTCCTACGTCAGCTACAGCACTTCTGGGAAATCTTAACAATTCCGTGTCCGTACGAAATGCCATGGGCTGTGCACATCATGTCTTATTGATAGAGGGAGACTCATTTAAGCTGGTAGATGTGTGAATATCATGTTGTATAGCACTAATTTGGGGTGGGTAACAGGAAGTAACGGTCTCAGTTTTTGTCTGCCTGTTCACGTGTGTTCATATGATTGTGGTTTGGGGCCACTTTCCAGGCAATTCTGTTTGCTAGGTGGACACTTAACACCTTTACTGAAGTCAGGGAAGACCTTGCTCACTTGGAGAATGAATTAGGATGTCAGAAAGCAGTCCCTTTTGAAATGCAACATCTTGGTGCTGTGTTTCTGGTTTTAAAAGAAATGTGCTTGAGAGAATTAAGCAAAAGGTAGACAGTAATTTCTGTATGCTGGGTCATGCATTTGGTGCATAGCAATGACTGCAAACAGGCCCTTTTCAAATAGCCTAAAAATTTCTATCTGTGAAAAGAAAACTGATAATCTTCCAGCTCTTAATATGCACGTATTTTAAGGGTTAGGCTTTGTGAAGTATTTCTAAGCAGGCAAACTTAGAATGTGCCCTTTAAAGTCTCATCAAATGCAGCATAATCCTTTTGATTGCCGGTTGCGATGGGAAGCGGCTGCTGATTGTATAGGGAAAGGCTTTAAGATGAGCTTTTCGGATGTACCCAAGTGAGTTAGGAGCAATAAGAAAGTGACTTCTGTCACCGTAGGAAAGTACCTGCAACTTGGCCTCACCTGCAAACAATTCCTGAGTCACTGACAGTGTGTTTAAGAATTGCCAGCAGATGCCTTGTCTTCTGAGGAGCATCACCATCCGCAGAAAGTGTATCTCTGCTTCTCTAGTGTCTGGGGGTTTTGATAGCTTGTCTACTTTGAATGATCGTCTTGAAGCCCGCGGTTTTGTTTGACACTCTTTAGCTGTTTGGGAGCCCAGCCTGCTGTGTCTGTCTTCTCTCTTCTTTTGGGTACATTTATTGTTTTCACAGTGGTATCTTGTTCAGTCACATGCAAACATCTGTCCTGAAATTGAATTACTCTGCAACGTATTCTAAAGTCATCCCCCATTTCAGCATCCTGCGCTTTCTCTTATGTGTTGAGTTATGTTGCACCATACTTCAGATGCGACAGACATTTAATAATGTTGAAGTCTTAGCTCTGCAGGGGCTAAAAAGATCCCAGCAGGCTTGTTAACTTCTACTTTCAGACATTATAGGAAATATTTTCTCCTCCCTGAAACTCCTCGTCATCCTCTTAATTAAGGCTATAAAAGTCCGTAGCCAGGTATGCACAAAAACTGGTGATTTTTTATTTTTTTTGCAGTTTTCCAGAGTTTTCTCCATTCCTTCCTGTTTAACCAGGCACTCCAGTGCCAAGTGAGATACGGGAATGTAAAAGGAATAAAGGCACCCGGGGTCATGCTGGATGCTGCATTCTTGGTGGGCAGCAGACTCATCCCATTCCTTTCCCTTACTCAACGCAGGTTTTTATTCTTTTCACTCCTCTACTCAGTATTTTCCTTTATTTCAGTCTCTGAAGTGTTGGACATTTAAAAGCTTTGCACCTCTCCTGTCTCAGGACAGTGCTCCTTTCAGTTCCAGACTGCCGTGGCCGTGATCTCTGTATAGAATCACCATTTGCTGGTATCACACTTCATTTGACTAGGAGTTATCTGTACAGAGATGAGATTATTTTAGGTTTAGGAAGTGGAGAAGCAGTATTAGAATTTGAGGTGGAGGAAAAACCTTAATATTAACACTGGAAAATGATGGGAAAGCTGAGAGAGTTCAAGATGGGTATCACTTGAGACAATAGACAAGGACGGAGGAGGAAAGAAGAGCTGCAGAGAAGAGAGAAGGGTGCAAAAGTGGGTGAGAGTTGATTGTAATGTGTAAAGACTTGGTGAAGGAGTGTCTGCTCCTCCTCGGTTACCAGGGGGCAGACCAGCAGAGCACTGGAGGTGATCTGATGACTGGAAGGGTACAGGGGTAGTGCTGAAAATGACTTAGAGGTTTCTGCTGGTCAGAAGAGCACAGAGTATTTCTGCTGCTGTGAGCAGGAGGTTTGCTATTGGTAATTCAGGTGAGGCAGTTGAAGAGCTCACCAGTAACACCTTCCCAGCACTTCTCTGGGGGAAAGCCAAGACTTTGTACAGCAAAAGGGGACCTTGCTGAGGGTGAACACGGCTTCGTATGTGCCCTTGTTAATACTGAAATCCATTTTCTTGAATTCATTTTGTAAATTGACTGGAATTTATGGAGGGAAGCTGTGTACTGGGGTGAGCATGTGGTATGAGAGGAGGCATATGATCCAAACAAGTTGCTTGAGAGCAGAGGAAATGATAAAGGAATACGCACAAACAAGCTGATAAACGTGGAAGAGGAGGGGATTCTTGCGAATGAAAGGCAGAAAATGATAATTTGATGCCCAAGGACTGTTGGGTTTACAGGTTTCTTTGGTGGTGTGTACTTTGTGTCTCGGGGAAGCTGGAGCATGCTGACAGCACATCAGTCTGCACTAGGTTAACACAAAGAATTTTTCTCCAGTATCATGAAAGAAATACCCCAAACCAACTGTGGTTCAGTAAAATCCATCCTTCTGCACATCCTGGCTGCTGGGTGGGGATGCAGAGGTGATGCAGCGACCTTGGCAGTTACAGGCTTGGAAGAGAGCTGAAGAGCTCCAGCCATCTGCGTAGAAGGTGCAAGGACAGCAGAGCGTGATTATCGTGGTGCAGTTAATGAGGTTGGAAAGGAGAGGCAGGGAGTATATGTTGTTAAATGCATGATCTCCAGAGTGAGTGGTATCAGGCAAACAAAGGCCATTGGTTTTAGAATGAGCAAAAGAGCAGAAAATGTATTTGGAAGTGTGGTGCGTTTGAATAGCTAAGCACCAGGGAGGGGGTGGGAGAGGACTCGGTGCCACAAGCTTAGTAACGATGTAAAACCTGTTCCCTCTAAATCACCAGTTCAATCTGGGCTCTGGGAGGCAGAGATCACAGTTGACTGGTTGCTTGGAAGCTGATGTAAAATAAATTGGAGGTCAAAGTCCAGCAGAGGTGTCAGTGTCATGAAAATAATCACCGAGATGGGTCTTCATTGTCATCCCTGAAAATTTCAGAAGACACAGCCGGGAATGAATGGGGTTCAGAGCCATTTACCATCCTTTAATGTGTTTCCCTCCAGTTGGGAATTGTGGTGACCTGCTGCACAGGGTTTGCATTGCTGCTCCTCTCCCTGCATCTCACCGGACAGTACGTGGTGCTTACTGGCTGTGAGAGAGCCAAGCTGGCACCTGTAATGAGTGTTAGGCATTGGCTGAAAATCCTCCCTCAGCCCAGGTAACTGACTACTGCATTTAAGTCAGATTATTTTTTCTTCTTCTCTTATAATTTTTTTTTTTGCAAGTTTGCAGAAAAAAAAGAAACAAGCAAGCAGAGGCCAAGCATTTAATGGATATATTTTTCACTGACTCTTATATCAACAGTGTATGAAAAATCCCAAAGGACGGAAGCAGTTAGCTAACCAATGAGGCATCATAGCTGATTTTAGGTTCCATGCAGGAGAAAAAGATGCTGAAGCCCCAGCAGCTCTAGGGGAAAGAGATTTACATTTGGGTTTGGTCCAGAGAAACGTGCCTCCCCTCTGCTTGGAGACCAGTCGCTGAGAGGTTACTGCACCCCAGAGCAGCAGTTTGGAGGATGATAGAGATGTCAGCCTGTGAGTGCAAAGCCTTGTACCACTGGATGACGAACCAGCGGGGATTTCTCATTAATGGAATGAATGTTAACAGGAATAATTCTGTTTTGTGAAGCTTGTGTGTGTGGGAAGGATAAATGATAGGGACTGATGGATGGTCTTCATAGATTTGATTAGGGAGAAGGTGAATGGCAGTGTCTGTGTGAGAGAGGGGGAGGTGTATGCACGTGGTGCATCCATTGCAGAAGGCAGGCACACTTCTAGCTGATAATGTCTGACAGGGGAGAGTCGGCAGAAGTAATCAGGCAGGTCCTAGGGAAAAGCAGAAGCTGAGCAATGATGTGGATATTTCACCAGAGTGCCTTTTGCATTGTAGGGTCTTGGGTTCTATGCTGCATGGTGGTAACAAACCTGTACCCATGAATTTCTGTGTAAAACTTTTCTCAGTAACAGAGGGTTTCTGCTTTATGCTAATAAAATGCTTGGCTATTTGATACTAATTCCCTCAGTCAGGATGGGAACACTGAGTGACAGCTTTTCTGACCTGCTTAGATCAGTCTTGGCTCTGAAGTAACGCTGTTAGAGCTTATGTGAGCCCTTCCCCATCCTGAAAAAGCAGGAGACAGGCCAGACCTACTGGTTGAGAGGCCAGGACAGCAGAACCAACAGAACCAACCCCTCATCTTGCCTGAGGCCTTCAGATGCCGCCAGAATGCAGATAATAAGTTTTTAGAAAGCAGAATAGTCACGTAAGCTGAGTAGGCACTCCAGCAGGCTTAGCAGCTCCATCCTCAGGTACAGGAATAGCTGTAAAACCGGAGCAACAGCAGGAGCTGCTTGAGAGGGATGTAGACGTAGCGAAAGAAACGTGAATCCCTCTGGCAGTGAGACACGAGAGACCTCTAACCTGAAAACCCATTCAGTCCTCTGATGTCTTCCCCGCCGCCTTTGCCAGAAAGCTGTTGGGAGCCCCGCGTGAGGCCGGAGCGTGGCCAGCTGGAACGTGGCTGCCGGGCAGCAGACGGCAGGAGGAGTTCCCGACCCCGGTTCGCCCGTTGCTGCCAGCGCTGCGCGCAGGGTGC
>JANHFX010026892.1:0-60476 GCA_027560015.1 Chloroceryle amazona | reverse complement strand
GATGGTATTGAATAACCCAGTGGCTGGTTTGGTTGTCTATCCTGGATGGGGCCCCCTCCCAACTTCTGGTGAAAATTAACCCTATCCTCTCTGAACCTAGTACATTTATTTATTAATTTTATTTATTATATATAAATTATTACAAATATTGGGATCACAATATCAAACACTCAAAAAATAAGGTACTGAAATAATGTCTGGATTAAAGTTGTCTATACTGCATTACACTAACTAGATAATAGTAATAAATGAAGTTGTTAGAGACAGGTATTCCAGTTTTAATCTGCCAGAGAGACCACAATTGTGATCTTTGTCCATTCACAGGTATAGTTTCATGTTTATGGTCAACAAAACTTTTTAAAATGTAACCTTCACAGTTGTTTACTTATCTGTCTTTCCAAAATGATAAGCACTCTGAAAGGTGTTTGCAAATCAGGAAATGTATGTCATGTAATGCTAAACACACCACAAACCCAAGTATTTCACTAGTTGACCAAATTGTCCATAAACTGCTGATAGTCTATGGTCCTATGCCCAAGCTGTAAGAGCAAGACAACATCATCAGTACCTTGAAGTATTAATGTGCAAACCCACTAATGTTTATTTAACAGCTCCCTATTGCAGCAATGAGCACCAGATGAGGTAGATTAATAATGCAGTTTACACTGCAGGTCTGACTAATGTGCAGGGAAGGTTGGGTGAGGTCATGTTCTACACTAAGAAGAAAATAAAACACCATTTGGAAGAGGGAGCAGTGTTTCCTATGAAGAGGGGAACAGAGAAGCTGTATATTTAAAGGCAATCAACATCTAAACATGTTGTATATGTATGTATACACGTATATTAACTGTGAATGTGTTAATTTAATTTTCCTGTGTAATCTTAATTATAGCTTTTCTAGACTTAGTTTAGTTGTCCTTGTGATGCTAACTTTATTCTGACTCGTCTCTTTCTTTTAAACAGCAGCATATGGTGTCACACAGCTATGTATTATGTCCAAAGCTATGTATTATTGGGAAATGAGTGTGGGTCCACTTTGCAGAGCGGACACTAAAGAACTGATGCCCACTGTAGTCATTTTGTGGAGATTTACTTCAGACTGGCTCTAATCTGGTCCCATGGATCAGCTGCCATTGGTGAAAAGAACAGACTCAGGGTGCATCTGTTAGTTTACTTCCACCCAAAAGGAGACAAATTTGTAACCACTCTTGAAAGGTAATCACGCTACAGAAAGTGCAACTGATTGGGAGATTTAGTTCAAAAGCCCACATCCAATCTGTTAAATATTATTGTAGAGCCAGCCTTTATACCAACTACACAAATCCTTACTTTTGGAGCTACCAGAGCAACCAATAACAACACTATGCTGTCAGCCTCTCTGTGAGCCTACAAAGCCTATCTCAGTCCTCTCTTTTCTAACAGGCTGGTTTCCCCTGCCACCTCCTCCAATACAGTTCTAGCGCACACTTCATCTCATTTATTTTTCACTCTTCTGGCTCAGTCACATCCTTTCTCCATTCACTGACAAGGAGATGTAGTTCTTGTCTTTCACCTGTATCCTCATACAAGCTCTCTCCTTGCCTGCCTCATCTCTGCAATTCCTCAGCCAAGATTTTTCATTAAAGTCACAGAGACAGATGGTTTCTGATGAGTATGCAGGATAGAACGAAATTATTTTTAAAACTTATTTTTTTCCCTTTTTAAAAGCAGAATAAAACCTCACAGCTAAATTAGCAATATCTAGTATTTTCAACACAGAATGGCAGATTCAGAAAATGTTTTTAAACAAGAGACACATTTAACATAATGTGATACATCTGATATTGATAAAGTCTCTTTGCTTGCAAAATATGTGTTAATATATATTATATTATATGTTATATTGTGTTAGTTATCAATTAAAAATAATTTCTTTTCTTGTCATGAACCTGAAGAAGAGAATGACCAGAGTGGCTCTTGGGCTTGTGTTGAATTGAAGTTGTGAAAATGAATGACCATAACTGTCATGACTAAAAGTTACTTATACTGATGTATTATTGATGTCTGTGACTGAATCTAGCCCACACTTCTTAAGAAACAAGGCACATCAATGTCACAGAAATCACTGATGGTATCTTAGAAGATGAGAAGCATTAATGACAAACAGTATTCATTATGATGGCAGAGAAATTGTCCTGAGAAGTAAGAGGAAACACTTTAATATGGCGTTGAATCCCAATCTGTTAGATATTGAAGAGAATTTGTTGGAGGCCTGCTGAACTAAATGGAGTGAATTCTGTTATCATTTGCATTGGTTTCTGGCCAGCACAATTTCACTGAAGTCATTGTAGTTATTCTGCCTTCTAACTGATGTGAATGAGAACAGAATTTGGCTAGCAGAGCAATAGTGCTGTAAAGCTCCTGCAGCAGAATTTGGGAGGAGATCTATATGATTAATGCGAAAATGAGATAAAGAAATAACAGAAAAGTCAATACATAGCAGTTTCCTCACACTGAAAGAGTTTACACTACCCGTATCTAGTAGCATCCATATACGCAGTGAAAATAATTAATACATCATTTTGTTCTAGATGCTTTTTATATGATGCTGTCCTGCAACTGAATTCCTAATACAGACAACATGAAGGCATGTTAGACAAAGACCTAGAAGCATTACAGGAGTATGATAAAGGACTGATTGATGTTCATTTATTTCTTCATTTATCTACCATTCTGTCTTCAATATACATACTGTCATCTGAGAAAGAGAAACCATATACTCCAGAGTTTTTCAATCAATCTTACCTCTCTTCATCCTCATTAAATCACTCAGTTCACTGCTGTGAAGATGATTTGAATGTCTCTATTTGTTAAAATCTATGATACCCCAACTGTGTAGGGAAGCAGTTTCTTTTTACTACAAACTGGTAGCTACTATAGACTTCCATAATTTAAAACAAATCAGGTGTGAAAGTTCTTTATTGCTTGGCAGATTGAACACATTTTGAAACATTTCTAAGAATGTGTGTTATCTTGCAAACAAATTGTACTCACCGAAGTGTTTTTGAAAAGTTTGACTTTATTTGTTTTCTTAGTTTTGATTTTTTGTTTTGTTTTTTTTAGCTAAAAAATTACATAATCTTATCCTCACAAACAAGACCATTTGTATATTCTGGTGTACCTGTCAAACGGACAGATATTTTTATTTGATAGAAGAAGTTGGTTATTAATATAACTGCTGCCCATCAATCTTTATTTTTTTAGTGTCACAAATTCTATAGATTGCAGGAAATGGTATCACAAAACAAGAAATTAAAGCAATAGATGTGTTAACTTATGTCATCCTCACAAAATTTTAGTGTTTGACTGCTGACACTGAAAGCCTCACAGCTGATAGAAAACTTTGATGTGGTAAATGTTGATGTTGGTCTGGAGGTACTAGGGCATTGGAAAGAACCTTAACCTGAAGACCAGTTTTTAAGCCTTGAAGTGTGCCTTTTAGAGTAGGTCGGCAGTAGGAGAGGGGAGTAATGAGCAGATGACAGTGAGTAATAATCTAATAAGAATTTTAGAGATTTTATTCTTTATTATTGTTTGCACAGTTTTTAACATAGTGGTCCACAGACTCTCTTAGAGCCTTTATATACTACCCAAAGGGAATAATGTGTTTAAAAATAAGATAGATATTGTCATCTTGAGAGATTAGATGTGAATAACTCTTGCACTTGTATTATGCTGATGCAAGGAGAATTTAAGGAGGGAACAAAGGGGTTGAGAAGTTTCAGTGGAAGGATTTTAATTAACTGTCCAGTGATGGGGATTCACTTGCTACTAATAACAGATGAAATTAAGTAACTGCCTGGAAGAAAAAAAAAAGAAGAAAAAAGAAAAACAAACAAGAAAACCACAACAAAACCAAAACCAAACAAACAAAAAAGAAATTACATATGCTTGTAGTGCTGCAAACAGACTTCTGTAGTAATTTTTGTGTCATAATACACATAAGACACCATAGCTGACCTGTAGTATGACAAAAAAAAAGATATCAGTAAATGTAAAACAATCTGACATGTCAAAGGGTAACAAATTAATCATTAGTAATCAAGCAGGACCTTTCAGCTTTTCTGAGTCTTGAAACACAAATGCACCATTGGCCAGAGTATCTGCAGTTTGGGAACATATCCAAATTCGAGATATTAATAATTTGTTGCCATAAAAAACATTTAAATTCCATCTTTAGCAGCCCCACAATATATGAGGCAGTAAGAGATGGTTGGTTAAAGTGTAAATCCTTAAGTCTTTTGGAACTGTTTATAGTTATATACATCTGTTTATTTAACTTAAAAATATGTGATAAAGTTAGGCTAAAGGGATCAGTGACTCTGTCCTGACCTGGTTATTGCTGCAATCATCAGCTGGGAGGATTAGATACAGACTGTGTTTTGTCTCTGCTCTCTTAATGCCTCCTCAGAAGTGCAAATCCAAGAATAACAAAGCAAAAGACAGAAAAAATCTTCTAGTTCACCTAGTCTTCACCCAGTGACAAGTTTGGTAAATCCACAAGTGTGTGGACGCTTCACAGGAGATATTTCTATACCTTAGGGAAGACTATGCACAAGCTCTGCTCAGAGAGAAGGCATCTGGGGACATGCTCATCTTTGTCAGGAGCTGTTAGGAAGCTATTCTACCTGATCTGCATAGACGTAGGGAGATGACTTTGTGGAACACAATTTCTTGCCTCATGGGTGGTTTGCAATTATGTTATCAAATATACCAACACTGTGCAGAGAGTATGGAGACTCTACAGTCTGTAAGTATTTGAGAATGCTTTTTGTTTTCAAGTGCCATTAAGAATTCTACTGCTTATTACATAGCAAGAAAATAGTTGTGAAGTAATTAACAAAAAAAGTCAGCCTTGGTGTCGGTTTAGACATTGTATAAACCATCACCATACAGAGCTGGGAAATCCCACACTGCTGAAAATCTGTGCGTGGAGGTCAGCTATTACCATTTCAAATAAGGCCTCTGCCTTTGATTAAAACTTTGTTAGTAGCTATTACTGAAGAAACAGGACAAGACATGTCCTTAATTAGTGATTAAAATAATACACATAATAGTTGACTAATAATGATGCAGAAAATGGCTTTTACAGACAGACAGTCAAATCTTTCCTGGGTCTGTAAATCTTATTGTTATGCAGTTATTAGGCTTTGCCTTTGACGCTCTATATGGTATCTAATTGTTCCAGCCAGATGTGAAGGAGAGAAAACAAAAGATGAGGAATGATGTTGACTTGAGCACTGTGGTTTCAGAATTAGTGAATGGTGTCATATTATATGAAACAAAGTCAGCAAAGGTAGCAATATTCGGCTGAGAAGGGCCATCAGGAGAAGTTATATTTTAAATGAAGTCTTGATGAATGCTCAAAGAAAAAAAAATATATTCTTAGTGGGATTTCCCAACAAGGGAGCTTTCATTTTAGAGCAAAGGGATGAGATTTCCATCTGTGGAACAAGAATCTTTCAAAACACACTCTTGGGACAGCGGTGTAACTTCAGAGAGAATATATGTTAAAATGAGAAGAAAATATATCAGGAATGTCCAGTATAGAGAGGACAGAAAATAGTGATAAAGGATGGAAATAAAAAAGAAAGAATATTTCTTTTGAATCAACACCAGGATCTTCTCCTTTTATGGAGAATCTTTCTACTTTGCATTAAAAATGTCATGCAAAGAACACTTGCAAAATTACTTTTATAATTTTAAGACTTATTTTAATTTAAACTACAAAACACAGTAAATTCTCTGACTTCTCAAATGGAGTACTGCAATTTAAAATCATGCAGGGACAAATAGCCAGACCAAAAATTTCACCCAGTTTCAGAATTACTCTGAAGTCATGGCCAAAAATTATATATAATTACACATAACTACAAAAGATTTTCTCCATCTACTGGGTGCTACATTACTTGCTGCTTCATTAGTAATAAGGCATATTACTCCTTCAGAGATAGTGCAAACTATAATTATAGGTTATTTTGAGGCTTTCATTAGAATCTCCTGGTTCTGTGTGCAGATGAATTTCAGAACAATCCTTTGGGGGTAAATTTTTCCAAGTTTGGTCTAGCCTCAATGTTTGGCTTTGTTTGCCTTTTGAGGTATGAAACATCTGAGGCAAGTAACTCCAGGTGTTTTGGAGGGCAAAATAAATTTAACTCTTCAACATGACTTTTTCTTAATAAATAGTGGCTAGGAAGAAAATGCCCTCTTAGGCCCTGTAGTTTGGAGATGTGAGAGTTTAAAGAAATCTGAATGTTTTAAACCATTGACTTGTGTATTGGCAATGCTGGGGTGCTCTGCAGCCCACCTAGGTAGAATCAGTGGCCATAGCCCTCTGGCAAGTGAACCCATTCCCCTGGCCTGTTTTCCACTCACAACAGAGAATCTGTCTACATTGACAGATTAACAGCAGTCAATGTCAAGAGAGTGGCTTCAGCTATCGGATCCATGCTCCATGGTGGTCGTGCCCATGTTGTTCTTAGGACCAGCCCTATGAGAGAAGACCTCAGTTTCAGCAGGTGACAGGTTTCCTCTGCAGATACAGAGAAAAACATGGTATGAATCTTATTTATTTGTACAGTGCAGAGATCAAGTTTTACTTGTCCCTCAGTGGCAGTGCAGGTTAAGATGGAGCACAGCCCTAGAGGTTCTAATGAGTGAGTCCACAGTAAAACAGTCTTAGCAGCCCTAGGATAACAAAGTTATTCCAGAAGATCTTTATTAAATTCTTGTCCTCCTTGCTCTCTTCCAGTTTTGCTCTCTACCACAGACTGACTTGCCTTCATCCATCTTAATTTCAAGATGCACCTTGGACAAGAGCTGTTTATAAAGGACGGGCAATTAGATTGGCATTGTCACATAATTTGGACTGTTGTTGGACAGCTCTTTGCCAGCACTTCCTCTGCTGCCTTGGCTGAGGCAAAGGAGGCCACGCTTGCCACTGTTTGCACACGAGAAAGCATCTCTCCAATATTGTTATTACAAGGCAGCAGTTGTGTCAGCTATAGCACACATAGGCCCAGGTGGAGTCACCCTGCTGTTGAAGAGCTTCCACTACTGCAGAGAGCTCTCCCATTTCTCTACAAGGTTCTTTCAGCTCTCAAATGGCTGTCTTTGAAAATAGATGTGCTTTTTTAAAGCCAATGCTGTTATGGATGAGAATGAGCTAACAGAATAAAGATGATTCTCTGGGAAAGTTCACAGCCTCATTTAGTCTCAGTACTTTATAAAACTTTTTTGTTGATGATTGTTCTGAAAGAGAAGATGATTTTTCTTGTATCTTGTGTAATACAAAATCTGTCTTGTATCGCCTCCAGAGCCAAGTAGAGAAAAGGTCTGCATTTTAGATACCTGAAAAAGTCTAATCCAAGTACTGTGAATCTAATACTTCGGAGAAAACCAAATAAAAACCTAAGCAGTGTTTGGATGCACTTTCTGCCTTTTTGTGTTGCTCTGTATAGCATAGACTATTCTGCCTACACAAACTCCTTGAATTCCTCAAAGTGACTGTTCTTGACATTGCCCCCCTCTTGAGGAGCTTTTCCTTCACAAGAAAGCTAGCTTAGGCTTCATTACCCTGTGACTTTCAGAGTTATCATGGGGAGCTTTTTGTGGCATATGTCTGACAATGGAGTACTGAACTATAGGGTTTTCTGTGATCTGAGGACTTGTCTGAAGAGAATAGGGCAGAGAACAATGAAGTGTTCTGTTGTAAACTGTCACAAAGTGAAAAGTCAACAGGCATAACATGAGTAAAGAGTATTGTATCCTTTCATTGATGATATGATTGGACTCAATGATCTTACAGGTCTTTTACAATCTAGGCAGTTCTGTGATTCTGTGACATGAGAAATAGACTTACGGCCCCTGCCCCTGCCCTTGAACAGATCTACTTTGAATCTCCCAACCTGCACTGTGCTGTGCCTGTTTGTACTGGTCATGCCTGGTCTCCCAAACGCATCTGTAGACTCCCTACGTGGAATAACATTTATGCTTAGGATAGATAAGTAAAAAAACTTCTAGGAACTCACAAAAGTACAATAGCCCCAAAGTTAAAAAAAAAGGAAAAAGAAAAAAAAGAAGTTATTAGGTTATGGACACCCAAGGTGTCCTTATTTTGTACTGTAACTTCTAGAGAAACAGTCTCATTTATGAAGCACTTTACCACTGGCTAGTGTGGCAGTGCCATGTGGTAGACATGTATGGTTCAAGAGGTGTAATGGAAGTATCCTGCCAGGGAGCTGCTGTTACCATGAGTTTGGTAGTGTGCCCAAACAATTCTCATTCTACACCACACAGAAATATCTGGGCTGTTCTGGAGTCTCGTACGAGCTTGTATGATGCATGTAGGTAAATTGTTCCAGCCTAGAGCACTCTCACTTGAATGGAAATTGGGTTAGATCTAGCATAGCAGTGTAGCCTTGGCTCATTTTATTTCCTTTAGGTTTCCATCAGTATAACAATATTCACTTGTCATTTTCATAATTATTCTCCTGTTAGGAAATATTATAAGAAGATACAAAATAGCTTCTCAATGCAGTTTGGTCCTTCAGGTAAATACATCAGCTCCTATTTCTAAAAACATATTGTGTGCACTAGGGACTGGACAGCCTATTAATAAGTTCCAGTATAATAGGTAAATATTTATAAATAAAACATGTATTATTTACCTGATAAATGCCCTGTCAGAGGTTTTCTGGTCTTTTGAACACTGTAAATATGTTTTCAGGTGAATCTCATTATTTTTAATTGTGTATTGTGAATCTTTCTACTTTTAAAGATTGATAAATTGATACCAGTTAAATACCTCAAAAGCTGTGACAGATGAAGTTCAGAAGAGGAACACTGACCTAACACTGACCTCATCTTTTACCTGAAAGCAACAGCCTTTGAAGGTATTGAGAACTAGTTCATTATTCATTTCTTCATAGGCTCATGTCTTGTTTCAATTTAAGTTGTCATGTTGGTTCTGCACGGTGATATATTCCTTTTCATGGCAGATGAAGAAGCAGGACTAAATCCATTTTATGAAGGTCATTCGCAGCCTTGAACCTTGATCCCAGTAGTGAGATGCAAGTATTTTATTCACTGTGTCAGGTTGTCCTCACATACAGTGGTAGGACATACTTTTTTAATTCAAGTCAAGCACTCTTGTGTCTGATGGCTCATAATAGTCTGTCATTGGTGTCTATATTAAAACTCTATTAAACGAGAAGCCAGAGCTGTTCCTTGAGCTTTACTGTTGAAGGCATATTCAGGGAATATGATCAGAATTGTTAAATATACATTGTGAAAAAGTTCTACAAATTCTGGTCATAAAAAAATGTTTCCAAATTAAATACTCCTATGTTTAAATTCCTGGTCTTTTTTTTTTTTTTTTTCCTAATTATGAAGGATGATCGAGATTCCCAAATTCATCATAGAGAGGATGATACTTGGTGGATGTAGCTTGTTCATTTTCATGCTGATTGTTCTGAATATGGTCACAGATGTCATTTTACATTTAGGTCATACATTGTAATCCACATGGGAGGTCTGTTGCATCATATCCCAGTTTGTTTCCTTGTACTCGGAGCTGTTACCAGATTCCTTCCTGCAAAAAATGGAATGATATACTTGGCTGAAACCAACTGCTGCCTCAGAAAGTTTTCTAGTTTTTCATCTACTCAGTTGGTTCTGCTATTTTTGTTTATTTTTGTGCTAAATAGGAATGGGAGTCACATTAGTATTGTATCCTAGTTTTTGGCAATTACTGCTGACATACTACTATCAAGTTCTAGTATTTATTCAAAAATAGCACATACATTTTAAAGTAATAAGAGGTTAATTGACATATACAATGCACTAAAGAACACAGGAAAATTTTGTGAGTAGAGTAATGCACTGCATTTTGGGATGTGTGGGTTTAATTATCTCATGTTATTTTAAATTCCCATACTCATGAAAACTGTTGGAAGGAAATAAGCCAATAAAGACCTTGCACCATAACTTAAGTCAATCCACTATTCTAATGCAAGCATTCCTTAAATAAAATGCACCCTTTCAAAAAGAAATCAGTTTTAGACTGGTAATAAAGTAACATGATTCTCTGATTACAATTCTTCTGATATATGAAAAGCAGAGAGAAAAATAGACTTCCATGTGACTGGCCTTCTTTAAAAGGAATTAGAAAAATAAACTTCTGTTTCTAAATCTTACACAAACTCCAGACTTTTGACAGTTTTTATCTCTTCTGATTTTTCTTTATAATAGTATATGACAGCTCTGAGAATTTTAAAAATACTTGTGTGACCAGAAAATGACAGTTCCAGCCAAACAAGGGAAGAAGTGTTGCATTCTAGTGGAAGAAGTTCACTCCTTGCTTCAGAAATTTTCTTTCTTTTGCTTAGGTGGAGTTACTGTATAACTTGGATAGTTTCCAGTATTTGATTGTTATATTCAGGCATGCCATCAAGATCTCATTCTCTTTTTCGAGAAGGAGAAAGGGTAAGAAACACGAAGTGTCTGTGCCTCTGTTATAAGACTTCATAGCTTGAATTCATGATTTATGTATCACCAATGTAAGTGTACTGAAAACTGTAAGTTGACTACATTCAGGTAAATCAAATACCTGTCTGCTTGATGATGAAGTTAATAATAAACATCCAGGCACATACATTTAAAAAAAACCCCAAACCTACAAATCCAGATAGTAAACACAACTAGCTCTTATAACTGCTGTGGTATCCAACTACGCTATCTTACGTCAGTGGTGCTACAGAAATGGAGAGTAGAGGTAAGTCTACATTTACCATATATAAGGTGAAAAAAATATCTAATTTTGATTTTTTTCCAAGGAACTTATCCTCCCTCTGTCTTGTGTCACCATAATGTCTTGTGTCACATGTGGAATATCTTGGCATAAAATGTTTTGATAGTGTTTCTGTATGATGGAAAACAATGGTTTGCATTTGAAAAAAATCCAGATCAAATATTAACAGATAAATGTAGAGATTATTAGAGCTATTTACCAGTTAACTAAAACTAAATAACTAGAAAAATGAAATCTTGTTCCATCTAGAAATCTGGAGATGTTTCTCCAGTAAGTGCTTTTTTGGTCTTTTGGGTTAGGAAAAGTGAAAAAATCTTTGATTTGCCTGCTGCATAACTCCTGCATTTCAAAATGCTGTGGAAGTAGACATGAAACTCTGTAGGCAAGTCTGGATTTCTTTAATCAAAGCAAAAAAAATCCCAATCTGATACTGTGTCTTCATCAGAGTTAAGGTCTCAAACTGCCACAGTTGTTTCTGACAGTTTCTAAGATTTATTTGTTCACCACTGTATGAGACTTAACCTAGAAAATCATTAGAGCTTCTTTTGAGATAAATGATAATATTGTATTCACCGTGCATCCTTTCATAAATAAACAGTGAAACTATTTTCTATATTACCATCTTTCCAGCGAAGGTGACTAAAAACCAGAAATCTGAGATACTTAGTTATCTCTTCTGGGTCAGACTCTTGAACTAGAAAGAAGATGCAGAGTGCAGGAGATCTGGACCCTCAGGAATGGCTCTTATTTGAATGTGCTTCCCTATATTGTGTTTGACATCTTTGAGGCTGGTTTCTTCTGTGAACTCTTAGCCTATGGCTGGGAGCTGGAATAAGATTAAGCTAATTCCTAACATAAAAGGAATGAACAAGGGAAAATACAAGTCTCTGTTTCCGAGTAGCTGAAATACGGCTTTTGGCTTGATTGCACAGTCTTTATTCATATTAATAAAAACTTATTGAGGAAAGCAGCCTTATGAGTTTCAATAGAAGAAAAAAGAAAGAACAACCACAAAACAATCTAAGAAAAACTTCTGTGACTACTATGAATAAGTATTCATCCACAGAAGCAAGATTTGCACAGTCTAGTCCAGTTAATAGCAAACTATTATAGAGATTTACTTGACAATCTTTTGTATGATTCTTGGCCAGAAAGCCTTGAGGATAGAGTACTCTGCTTTTCTTACTGAGGGAAAGAAGAAAAGCCAGTTTTGATCAGTCTTATTTGCATGTCATTTACCCATAATTCCACCTGCTAGCTTTTGATTTTTTTGATTTATTTGTGCCAGTGGGTGTTTTGGCACCTCAATGCTCCCAGGAACAAGGGAGGTATAAAGTTGATTTGGAAGCTACCTTTTCGTCTCAGCTGTGAGAAGCATAAACTCGGCATAGCTGAATGCTCCGAGTTGGCCCCACAAAAATACTTTGGCACTTAAAGTAACATCAATGTCCAAGCTCCAGTTCAGCTTCTTGCTGCCTAACCTTGCAGCTCCCTCTGTTTTTTACAAATGAAAGCTTCCTGATAGTCATCTAGATATTAGATAAATACCTCCTTGTGAACACTCCAAGAATTGCCCACACCCAGGCTGTGATGCTCATTAGGTGCCTTGCTCATACTTGAGACCTATAGAATTATATATTTCACATTTTTTGACTTTTTAATTGTGGGATCTGCTTAGGAAAATGTGCTGTGAGCACACTGGTTACTTCATTAAAACATAACTTGAGTGGATATCAGTGCCTTAGCTCTTGGGCACTCAATTCTCTTTCCTCCTTAGCATGCTGGGTCTTCAACCACATGTGCAAAGCGGAATGACTGAACAGGAAGGATAAAAGTAACAAGAGTTATAACAGGAAATACTTTACAGCCATCCAGTGGAGTACTTATTAAAGGATGGTGAAGCATCTTCTCAGAGAAGAGGAGAAAGATTTCATCCCATAAACCAGCAAAATGCTGCTGATTAAAAAATGGAATCCAGAAAGAGCTGCTGGCATATTTTACAAGACCTGTGTGTAGCCTAGTGAGAGCTTTGTAACTGTGAATTGAAAGTGGAAGGAGTTGTCTTCTTTCAGCGAGAGATTGCTGCCCGATTCACTTTGAATAGTGGCTCCAAAAACTATGCTTGAGAATGTCCCATTCAGCAGCCTGATTTCCATGAAACTGTTTTGGGCAGCTACCTGCCCCCAGAGGCAGATTAGAAGCCTAACTCAAGGCTTCGAGGCACTCATCTTTGTACAGATAGTTAGTAGGTTTATTTAGATTATTTATCTCAAGAGAGAGATATATTTGGCTTTTGCTGTCCTAATTAAAAATGATCTAACATGGTTTTGTGTTATATGCATTAGGAACAGATCATTCTCACAGATCAAATGTAAAAGATTATACTGGAGAATCAGACTCTTCTAGTGCTCTAGGATAGTTACTTGCCAATTTTAATTTTCATAGAAATACAGTTTTATAAATTTCCCGTCTTCAACAGAATGCACTGCATATAAATATTTACTTTCATTAACATCAGTATATTTTCTTCAATAAATTGACTATAAGAAGTTTTTTTCAGGGTGTCACTGACACTTCTTTCACAGCTGCTGTAGCGTGTTAATATGCATGATCATTAAGGTAGTTATTATTAAAAGTGGAATAATGGTCAAGAAATATTTTAAAAGTTTATGTGTTGCCTACACAGATAACAGACTTAAATATCTATTTATAGTATATAAAAAACAACACACCATTTTTTCTACAATCACATCTTGCCCTCAAGAATTTTCCTGTTCCTACTACTTTCTAAGGATTTTCAAGTGCAGTTAGGCTTTTCATCACTATGCTCGATCCTAAGTAACTGGTACTAAGTCCATTTGCTTAGTTTTAGAAATAATTCTGACATATTCAGTCCCTTAAAGGGTGGGCACTGATTATAGGCTTTAAGTAGAATGGAGAGTACACTTTCATTGAAGAGAAAACCGCACACACAGAAGTGTTTTTTTCTTTGCCAAAAAAATAATAAATAAATAAAGTTCCTGCTATGTATGTCATGGGATAACTTGTTCAATGGTAAAACTGGAAATAGTCATTAGTTCCACACTGCCTGTTTTCCTTCGTTTACACCACTTGCCAAATGTGAGGTTCCACACCTCTAATATTCCTCCCTGCCACATCAGTTGAAGACAAGGGAAGGAGAACATGAGTCTACTTAATTTTGTGCATGAAGTTAAGGTGTTTATGATATGAGGTTCATATTCTTAGACTTCCTTTATCCTAAAACTCACATGTTTTCTGAAGGAGTTTGTTCATCACAGTGTTAGCTGAACAGAAAGCCAAACATGCTGGGTCTCTTAAACCAGATGCCTAACACAGACTGAGAATACCTTCAGTGTGTGTGCTGCTTTGCATTTGGAAGCCAATTTGTGTGCTTTATAAGTTATCTTAAGGTTGTTCTATTTTGTTTCCAAAAATCAGAACTACTCAGAGTTTGCATTAAAGTTTAATTTAAAAATAGCTTAGTATAAATTATTATGTTACTGAAACACTTATACATAGAAATACCAATTTGAGAGAAGAATCAATATCTCAAAGGTTTTAATTTCTAGGTTTTCTTTGACTGCTTTTCCCTGAGAGCTATATGTTTTCAGTCTTTTGTCAGACAGCTTCAGAAGTCGTTTTCAAGTTCTGCCACTAGTCAGTTGACTGTTTCTTTCTTGTAGATGTTAATAATAATGAATTTTTTAAGGAAGATCCATGTTGCATCCAAGGAGATTACCATGTGAGTTTAGAAATCTTGAAGCAGCTTCGAGCAATTTGACAGAAAAAGTCAATGTGATGTGAGCACCAGAGAACAAAACTAGCTGAGCAGCAGTTTGTGCTGGTTGCTTTCAAATGGTAAATGTAAGTGCACCTGAATGTTTTTGTGAATCTAGCTCTTTTCCGTTAGTTATTGAAACACTGCAGCTATTATTTGCAGAAGTACTGAATATTCAAGGCTGTAGCTAAGGTTAACAGAGAATCTGTGAAAAAAAGAAATTGCACAGAATTTGAATTACTCTGCAAAAACAGAATACTTACCTTGATAGTACCTTGGCAATAAAAGAGTTACCACTTTTAGTTTAATCTCAATATGCACTTGTACACTGAATGGACAGTAAATAAAAAAATAATGCCTGGAGTCACACATAGACTGAAGAAGATAAAAGGAGATGTTCATCTGTTTCTCAGCTGAGATAACGGGCCAATACGGAACAAAACCCCCACAGAAAATTATGTAGTCAACTATTTTATCATGTGCAGAACTAACATCATCTGGGCAACTTTAATTTTGGCATTTCTTAACTTTTAAATGGCAGCTTTCCAATTTCAAGTACAATTAAACATAACTAAACATACTGGTTATCAGGAATCTGCTCATCTGTGTATATACAAATGTCATTTTGAAGTTTATGTCACTAATTTGTTTTCTTAAGTGTTTGAGATCAAGCACTGAGATTTTAAAAGATAATTTCGTTAAAGCTGTAGAGGATGGATTTCAGGTTGAAAGGAGGAATGAAAAATATTTCCTGTGCTGCAATGATGTGTGGAGTAACAGTATTTCTCCTCTGAAAAGATGTAGACAGTGAAGGGATGCATAAGCATATGTCAGCTGTGTCCATTTCGCAGAAGAAGGAATGACCCCAAAAAAGATGTACAGATGGACAAGGCATTTCATCTCAGGTGAGACTATCGTTTCTATCAAACTGTGAGCTGGGAGACCTGCACCAGTACTGACATCACAAATGAACGCTGAAAATCATGAGTAGCTCGTTAGGGAAGAGTGTCAAATCACCTTTGATGACCTTGCTGCTTCTTGGACTGCAGTTCTGCTTCAGCAGGTTGGGCTACAAAAGTGTTTCTCTAAGCCCCATATATCTTCAGCCTCAGGAAAACTCCTCAAGGGCCACTGTTACCAGGTGCAGCCGCCCCCAGCAAACAAAACAGACAAAGCAAACAGGATGTGCTGGAGCAGTTTGATGCCAGGGCCACTAAGCTGCACCTCATGGTGCTTAACCGGCTCTGAAGGGTCTGGACCCCTTAGGACCAGGCTCCGGAGCTGCCTTGTCCTGTTTTTTTGTTTGTTTGTTTGTTTTTCTTTGTTTGTGGGTGGGTTTTTTGTTCGTTTGTTTGTTTTTATTTGTTGTTGTTTTTGCAGTGCAGCAGGTGTGGCAGTGGGGCTCTCCCCTTGGACCTGCCATCTGAGGACACTTCCACGTGAGCCTTGCATCACCACCCTTTGGGCAAATGGGATCTTGGGCATGCTGGTGTGGGAGGTTTCCCCTCGATGAGTGAGTGTGTGCCCTTTTTATTTCTTATTTCTTTAAGGTTCAGGAATTAGTTGGGTAGTAGTTAAGTCCCAACAGACATCTGAACTCGTATTTGGTCAGGAGTGCTGGGTGACTTTGGTTGCAATAAACCCCCTTTTGGATAGTGGCTGCAGTTTGGTTTGTGGGTGCTCTGTGACAGCCACCTGGCCAACAAATTTATTTCCCAACTTCCTTTCCAAGTTGCTAGTAATTACTGAGGATTGTTTATGAAAAATAATACGACTTGCCTTTCTATTTTACATAGAAAATACATGTCTCTCTTGAACTGGGGAGAATTGAAGGCTGAGGAATGGAATAAAGAAAAAGAAAGTTTTTCTTCTAGTTAACCCCAGAAGAAAAACAGAATATTGAACTGTTATTCCCTGAAAGGCTGAATATTAAACCCAAATTCTCTTGGAACTCATGCATTTGCCTGTAAGGCACTTCCTCTAACTGCTAAAAGAGAAGGGAAAGTTCTAGAAAGCTCTGCAACCTTTTGTTTTTCCCTGCTTTGCTCACTTATGAGCCTTCTATGCAGGGTCTATCACAGACTGCTCTTTGAAAAAAAAAAAAAAATGGCAACAAAAGCACAAAAAATTTTGGCATTCTTTCACAGATCATTTCCACTCCTCAGCTAAGAAAAGCTCAGAAAAGTTAAGAATTACACACTATTTTTTCCAACAAAAAAAACCCAATTGAATTTAGCTTTTGTTACAAATACTTCTCATATCCTTGCTTTCCACAAAAGTCACTCATTTTGAGTACTGTCAAAATGTATATCTACATTGCCTTCTGACTGTGCACGATCACAGTCTGAGGACCATGACAGCAAAATGGAATTCAAGGTTCAGTAGATTCCTGTGGGTTTTTGATGAGTACAAGAGAGATGGTATTTTTAATGAAGTTACCTTGAGCTAGACATTCTTTTCTGTCTATCCTTTACATTATGCTGTGATTTGGTTTCTGAATAAAGCTATATTTGTAAGTCACTGAAAATAATTTTTAATCCCTAAATTTGGTTTATTAGGTAGAATTCTTGAGTCTGGAGGTCATCTATTCTATTTACAGTGCTGAATGCATAAGGTTGCCTGACAATATTGCTGTTCAGAGACAGACACTGATCACTACAGTGGTAACAGTAGTGCAGTCTTGTTTCAGCATTTTTTACTTCAGAGTAATACATCGTATCTAAATGGAAAGGAAAATTAACACTCAGACTGCGGCTTGAGTTTCCCAGACACAAGGTAAGGTGCAGGCTGACATAAAAATTCCATACATTTTCAAAAAGTTATAAAAAAACCTCTTCACCTTTTACCGATTCTTCAGTTCAACATTTCTATCACATACTTACTGTATTATTTCACTGATCTGACACAACTTCCCTTGGGATTTGGCATAATGCTTTTTTTACTTTTTAAAGATTTTTTTTATTTTTTTTTTTTTAGAATGATGGCAAGAAAAACAGATTTTAAAAACCACTGCCATTTTAATGGAAAAAAATCACACACCAGATGCTTCAAACTGCATGCAAAAGCCAGTATGTGTGAATGTGCCACTTTACAATGCACTTATGTGATTTTTTTTCTCCCAACAGTTAATTAGTGAAAATTAAACAGTTTGGAAAACAAGTTTTGCATTTTTGAACCTGAGCCGTAGATCGTAATTTTTTAAAACATGAAAGCTCCCGAGCACAGTATAGTTTGAAACTCCCTGTCAGAGGCTGACACAGGCATTTCCTGGAATGACATCCAATTAGTGGCAGCACACATACAGTCAAACATTTTCCTACTGGCCTGTCTATCTGCTGCATTTGTTTAATAACTTCATCTGTCTGTCCCATAACAGTAATTATCTGAAGAACTTCAATTTAATGCCATAAGAGAAATATATTAAAGAAATTTCTCTATTCTCCTCTCTAAGGAGAGAATCCCAAAAGAGTCCTTAAATGATGCTATGTTATCTAATGGAAAAAAGTTATTTATGAAGTCTAAAATACAGAAATTATTTTTGCGATTCCTTCTGGAGACAGATCAGATGCAGATCTTGGAAAAGAGATACTAGTGTCAGAGTGCTCCTGTGTTGTTGTAATACTAATCTTGTCTTGGTCAAATTATTGATTGCATCAAGAAAGGTGGAACACTTCTGAATGTAAGAAGCAAAAAGAAGTATTGTTTTTTATATGGGTCCCCTTATGGTCTGCACTGACATTAATTATCCAGAAGAATTGGAAGTCAGCAGAAACACAGGTGGTCTTTTTTGCTGTTGCAACATTCGTGACTGCATGCATAGTTGAAAATCTTGGAAACCTTGTGTTTCCTGACCTGGTTTCAGGGCCAGCCAAGGTGAAGAAAGAAATGCAGTTTTGCCACAACAGATTTTTAGTACCGTGTCTCAATTTTTTTTTGCATATTGTCTACTCTTGATATTATATATAAAAAAGTTATCAGCTCACACCCTAGAATGTGTAACTATACATATTGTATCAACTTTGGAAGTAGGTAACCTTATGTTATATATTGATTGATAGCTAATCTTACCACATTTATTGTATCTCTTCTCCAAAATACTTGATCAAAGGTCTCCAAGAAGTTATAACAGGGACAGAATGAATTTTTATTATCCTGGAAGTGTGGCTTCTTGGCCCTTAATCTAATGTCTATTACTGCATACATAGCAGATTATTTTTCATGTCAAGGAAATGGCTATCCAAATTGTTGGCTACACAATAGGATGAAATCTATTGTTTTCTTCTAAAAATAGTGGAAATGTTTTAACTGAGACTAACAGGTACAAAAGGCCACCATGGGAAGGTCTTTCATTGACAGTTTTGAAAATAGAAAATGTTGTCACAAGCTCATGTAAGAAAATGGAAGTATTGATCCTGGTAATGGG
This sequence comes from Chloroceryle amazona, assembly GCA_027560015.1. Taxonomy (NCBI): domain Eukaryota; kingdom Metazoa; phylum Chordata; class Aves; order Coraciiformes; family Cerylidae; genus Chloroceryle; species Chloroceryle amazona. Next base: position 41,405 of record JANHFX010026892.1, on the reverse strand, counting down.
TAGAAAACATGTAATGCAGCATCTGCTTATAATGAACCAAATAATACTGGAGTAAATAAAACTGGTGAATCCTGTATCAAGCACACACACACAAAAAGTGCTACCTCTTTAAAACCCAACACTGAAATAGGTCTAGTTAAGACAAGAACTGTATACTCATCTTACACTTTGCCACCCCTTTCAGATGGTACTAGCACTGATGCTTAACTTAAACTGCATGAGTCACACAAACTGCACAGTTGTTTTTTTTATACAGAAGAAATTTGTATTAGACATAACCTTTTACTTAGTGATTGCCTAAGCTGAGAGTGGACTTCTGTGTATGTGTGTCTACAAAAAAAATCAGTGTCTTAAAAGATTAATCTGTTCAGTCTTTTTAAACAAATAAGGTGTGATGGTATGATTGATGGTATTACTCCTTTGTTCAGTTTGCTGCATATTACAGTCTGTTAGAAAGATGTTTGTAGGCAGCAGAGATGAAAGCTGACAGTTTGCCTTGGTCATTAGTGAAGTAAAACTCCCATGGTAAGAAAAGGAGGCTGCTGCATGCTACTGGGCAAGGACATCTGGGGTAAGGTGGTGTTGAGGCTTTGAGATGAGGTAGGCAGGGGATGAGGAGCATGGCAATCTGGTAGCACAATCTGGCAGATAGGAGCCTCCTATCTGCACCAAATTGCTAGACTTTTGACAGGGTAGAAGAAAAGACCCAGAGCGGGGCTTAGTGTGGTTTGCTTGAACTTTGGAAACTACAGAAAGGTACTGGACTCTGAGAGAAAATGACTGCTTTGCAAGGTCTCAGAAGATACACTTGTTGGCAAAACTTCTTACATTAATCCATCCAACCAGCAAATCTGAGTCTTCACTATTTTAAAAGTTACATAGTTTATATGCTAATAATCAGTATCATTATGTATTCAAAGGTCTTTGGCTATTTCTGTCGCACAAAACTGTGGCTAATTCAAGTTCCCATAATGAATAGGAAGATTTATTTTCCTTTAGCTTGTACTGAGGAAGAAATATTATTCTGTTGGTTTCCAATACCTAAGCTACAAGGGCAAAGAGGAAAATTGCAAGGGAAGCTAAGTGCTCTCCCTTCATCTTCTGCATTGCTTTAGTCTGTTACTTCACAGTCCTCTGACTCTGGGCAGCAGCTACAAAATATTTTTCTTGTGTTTGTTCTTTTGACAGATAGACAAATTCCTGAAGTACATGTCTAATGCCTCTGTCAGCAATGTCAGCAGCCGATGGTCAATATAGGGTTTAAAAGTCAAAAGCTGTACTCCAAAGATTTCTGACTATAATGGTGGCATGATGTTAGCTAATCATGAGGTGCCCAAGCTGCCTCCAAGAACTTGATTTTGGATCCTACAATAAGGATCCAAAAGGAATACTCCCTAACAGCCTGGAAAAAAGAACTCAAGGATTAAAACTATGAATAAAATTTCAATACCTGGAGTGGCTTAGAATTACCCTTTTTTATGTGAAAAATGTATGTGTGTTTTTTTTTCCTAAAAATACTTTTTTTTTTTTTTTAAGTTTGCCACAGCTAAAAAAACAGGAAAAATGACAGCTTTGAAACTTCAAAGAATCACTTTCTCCAAATATTATAATTGAATAACCATCCCTGCTCCCCAAAATTTTCTCACAATTCGTGGAAATAATTTTCAGTATAATTAACAAGTGATTTTTTTAATTTTTTTTTTTCCTGGCTACCAGATGCCTGCCTACTTGCTCTATCACTTGGCCAGATTAAAAATCTTGTGGGTCAAGATAAAGAAAAGGAATTCACTTATCAGTTACTGCCACAGGCAAAGTAGACTAAACTTGAGGAAAATTAATTCATTTATTGTCAATTAAAATAGAGTTGGGGAATAAGCAATAAATTAACATCTCCCCTTTTTTTTTTTTTTTTTTTTGTCTCATCTTTACTCCTTCATTCCTATCTTCTCTTCCTCCGTTCCACCTTGAGATGCACAGGGAGGAGGGATGAAGAACTGGTGTTAGACTCGTAACAGTTCCTTTGTCTCACCTCCTTCCTCGCGCTTTTCCCAGCTCCAGTGCGGTCCTCTGTGGGCTGTAGTTCCTGCTGGGAGACTACTCCAGCATGGGCTCTCCATAGGCTGCTGTTCCTTCAGGGCATAACCACCTGCTTTAGCATGGGGTCCTCAATGGGCTGCAGGGGAATCTCCTTCTCAGGCCTTGGTGTTTACAGCACTGTTTCTCATGCTTTTTTTTCCTCACTTCTCACAGCCTGTCAGCATTCTGCATGCTCTTAAATGTTTTCAGAGGTAACACCAGCTTGGCTGACGGACCTGATCAGATGTGGATCTGCTGGAACCAGCAGTGTCCAGCATGGCACAGCCCTTGTCTCCTCACACATGCTGTCCCTGCAACACCTCGCTACCAAAATTTTTATTTTGCAAGAGGAAGACCACAAAGGATTTAAGGCCTCTTGAGGCTGTCTGCTTATTGACTAAGGCAGACAATATATGTCTAATTCTTAAAGACTAATTTACTTTTTAGCAACATCTTAAACACATCTTAAACACAGGAGTGTTTAAGATAAAATATTTTATTCATTTTGGAGAAAGAAGGCTTTCTTGGGTAAAGCTGAAGATGATCAGAATACAAGAGCCTGATGATAAGAAATTAGGGACACAAGTTCTGACACTGGAGTTGCACATAGATAAATCTACAACAGTATTATTGGTTTTTTCCTCCGCTGCTTTCTTGGAGCACAATATAATTTGTGTATAGTTTGATCTTGAACTCCACTAGAATTATTTTAAGACTAGAGATGTGACTTCTATAGAAAGCCTTTTAGGTACAGAGATATCTCAGAAAATTATATACCTATGTCATAAATAATCTTCAGACCATGAGAGAAATGTAAAACCACAGCAGACATATATGATGTTTCCCTGATGTTCTTTCTCTTCTGTTTCATGTTTTTATCTGTTTAGAAACCTTCTGTGGTTTTCTCTTCCAAGTATTTTACCAGTCTTTTCTTTAAGCCATTTATGGTTTTGATATTTACGTCCTTTGGTGAAGAGCTCAGATTATTTTCTCCATGTTGCCCAGAGAACAAACTCCTTCGTTTGTTTTCAAATTTGTGAATGAAATTATCACTTAAAAAAAAAAAAAAGGGCAAAAAAGGACAAAACCAAACCCAACCAAACCCAACAATCCTTATTAGAAGGTTATGTCAGAACTTGAAAGAGGAGAATCTCTCTTCCAATTTCTATTCTAAATTTGTTCATGGCCAATTCATTCCTTCTTGTTTTGTACTAATTATGTGATAGTTAATATGTTGATTCTTTCATAAAGACTCACTGTGTCCCTTCTCAGACATCATTTTGCTAGACTAAACAAGCCAGAATTTCTAGCATGTGCTCACAAACATTTTTTTAATTTGACTATTTACCTTGCACCTTTTTTAGTCTTAATTAATATTTGCTACAGATTAATAAAAAGATGGAGAAGTGAAATAAATGCAGGATTTTTACTTTTGCCTTCTGCCTCTGGAGATTTGTTTTCAGATGTTATTCCTCTGTTTCTTTTAACGGATATGTTAGCATGCACTGTGTAGCTGGTGATCGTAGTTAAACCACCTGGATTGTTATATACTCAGAGCTGTAAGCAGTCTATGAAAGAGTATATGCACAATATGCAAGATATAACCCTCAAATAAACAAACAAGTTGTAGTTCAAGACTACAGTAGTAGTAGTAGTTAGAGACCTCAGCTGTACCCACTGCACTTTGGTAATCTTTGGAGAGGTTCCAAGGCAAATACCAGATCTGAATTTTGTGTCTCAGTCCTTGCCAAGATGTAGGAGAACAACATTGTAGAGGGCTCTGAGAGCAGCCTAGCATCTCAAGTCTGCCAGGGGCTCCCAGATGTGTGGGTCTATCAGTGTTATTGCACCCACAGGTGTCTATATGAATGTGTCTGTCAGTGTCTGTTTCTATTTTAAACTCCTGTTTTCCCCCCTGGGGCAATCACCACACTGATGTCAGAACATTGCTCAACACCTCATTTATGTCTGAGAAGAGAGGGAAACAGTGTTAAGAAGAGAGACCAGTGGAAAAAATAATATTCAATGTGTGTTAAAAGCATCGACGGAGGAGGAATAAGTGGAAGAGAAGGGAAATTTTAAGCCAGTGTATTTATGTTATCCCAAATAAATAAAAATTTAAAAAGAAGTTATTTGGGGTATAAATTCTGCATTAGTACCTGAGAATATAGTTAGGCAGATTTTTTTGAATATCTGAATGCCTGATTATACATGAAAGAGCTTGAGGATGTTTCTCATTTCTTCTCCATTTTAGAATTTTCTTATTGCCATTAACCGAAGGTCATGATTAAAACTATGATGTGTCTTTCTTTCATTCCAATGCTTTTCTTAAAGTAATCACACATATCTTTGCAGCAGATATTAGATATTTATAGAACTCTATCTTGTTAGTCATAACATCATGTACTTATCTTAAACTGTTGTGAGCTCCAGATGTGAGCTAGGCAGTATCTTGTCCATAAACTCTGGCGTTAATCTGCAAATTAGGCAACCTATGCTCATGTGTCTTCTTGAATCAGATAATGACAGCATGGAGTTATACTGTGTGTATACATTTGAACTCAACACAATGTCCAAAACTTCCTTTTTTTTTTTTTTTAATAATTTGGTTATTACAGTGAAGAAGAATGACTTAAGAGATTTTTATAATCTCTGTGACCTAAGGCAACATAGGCAAAACAGCACGTTACACAGCATACACACTGCAGTCTCTTTTACATCTTACCTTTTCCTCTTCTCTTTTACTGAAACTTGTTACCATTTGCATCCCCGTTTCCTGTTCTTTTATTTCATCTTCACTTAGCTCATCTTTTTCCTTCCCAGTCCTGCAGTCTGGTGGGTATGGGAGAATCTTGACTTTCGTTTTTTTTAACACAGAACTTCTTGTTCTTAAAGGTGATGGATCAGGGCCAAATAACATAACCACGAAGGAAAGTATATTATTTATTACTATTGAAGTTTGTTTGGTTTAAAAGTTGATCTTATAATTAGGCTTCACATTTTCTGAAGGCTTGTGGTTGGCAATATTGTACAGAGCATCTCCAGCCTTGGGCATCTATAGTAAGTCTGATGACAAAAGCAGCCTTTGTATTCTTCTGATCTTGGACACTGCTCTTAACTATAGCTGGCTGATACTTTCGTGGAAAAACTAAGTTTGGTTAACATTTTTATTTTTTTCGCCAAAGAAGTGAATCTGTCCCTACTAATTTCTGCATTCTGCTTTTGCAACTTAAGGACGAAGATGAAGGATATTGTGACCTTCCTTCCCTTCAGTTAAAACCAAAACAAACTGCCTACTTTTCATTTTATTGGTTAAATGGTGGAATAAAAAAAACCAACTGCTAGGTTTTTTTGAAATGTGGGAAGTTTATTTTCCACCAAACGTGTAGAATATTTGTCCAGTGTGCCTTAAAACTCTAAATATTGTTGTTAATTGCTGGCATTAAGAGTCCAGGCCTCTGATTCTTCACATCACTAACAGTTATTTTCCTGATAACCCAAAAGGTCCCCTTTGCTGTTCTTTGGGATTCATGGTGCTTTGTTGAGGGGCATTTTACCCTGCAGCCTGTACTTGCAAGCAGTGTTTAGGTGTTGGCCTCACTCTGGGCCCTGTGGTACCAGGAAAGATTAACTATATTTTGTTTACACTATCTTTGCTTAACCTGAAGTATATTGTTGATGTTGTGAGGAATTCTGTTTGTTTGGTTTTTACTTGAGGGTTCTTTTTCTAAAAGAGAATGGTACAGAATGTGTAAAAACATAACAAAAGTCAATAGACAGTAGTTCTACAGGCACAAAAAAATGAGAAGAAAAAAGTAAAACCCAAATTTATGCCTGCTGGCTTTTCTCAGACAGAACTACAGTTGTCTGTTGGGTGTTCAAGGAATTCAGGATCAGGCTCAGTCATTAGCACTAAACCCCAAGACAGTAGCTGGTTAGGTAACTTGGCAGCCAACTGTTGGAAACATCCAAACATGTCTCAAACACAACACAAAAGCTGCTGATTTACTGCTTTCCTTGCAGCCAAAGCTTGTTTCCATAGAAATAGCTTTGGGTTGCTTCCTGGTTTTATGAGTCCTTTATATACCTCTGTGTTGCTACATAAGGGAAAAAACATGTGGAGACCTGATTTGTCTCTCACTTGTAACAACTTTACATTGGGATAATCAGGAAATGTCATTAGATGTTTCCTGATCTGTAGAGCAGTTCCTCTTAGTGGGCTAATATTTTTCAATTTCCTTTCAGGAGATGCATTGAATTTATACTGCTCACAATATATTCAAAAGAAATTAATGCAAACTTTTTTTTCCATAAAAAACCCACCTTTTTTACAGTAAACCTTTTTACATTTTTGCATGTAAAAGTTATGCACTTCACAGAGTCTAGCTCCTATTACAATTACTTTGGATTAACTGTCCCCTATGCTAATAATAGATTAATGCTGGGATATGAGATGCTAATGGTTTGCAGCATTCAATCCCTCCAAATTCAAAATGTCTGTATTTCTTTCTTGTGTAATTTTGTGGTGGTAACAGAGTAAGGTTTCTAAGGACCCAGCTGAAAGCACTTGCACACATGCTTGTTCCATACCTACTTACTTGAGTTCTTAAGCACATTCTTCAAACTTTACATAAACTTTAACAGTGAGATGAGTTTGGAAGGACAGCCGTTATTGAGAGGAGAGGTAGTTTGTAACTTAATGAAGTCAAGAAGAACTTTTCCTTTGGTTTGTAAGGGCTTAGGTGGTAAAAGAACAAAACCTTTGCTGCTTCATAACATCTCATTATCTGAAAATAAAAGTAAGGAATGCAGGTGGATAGAAACCAGTGGGTCAGTGGACACAGAGATGGACACAGAGATGAAGATTTGCTGACAATCAGCAAAAGCTTTCCTTATACACATGAGGTATCAGGTTTGCATGCAAAAATAATATGGGGATAAGTGGAGATTCTGGAAACCGAAGTGCACCAAAAAAAAGAAACTTCTCTAGTATCTCTAATAACACACAGTATCTCTCTTTTGAATTATCTGTAAGTAAATGTAGCTTTGTATTTTTCTCTAAAGCAGAGTATTTTTAGTAATTATCTATTTGATGCATGTGACTGTTTTCTACTGCTGTTCAAGCAGCAGTTAAGTTGTTGGTTTATGTCATTCATAATGTTTCTTTAAGCAGAAGTGATTTTTTTCAGATGTCTGTCCATCACGGGCATTCTGCATACAACATTCTGCATGTATTTTAGGAACCGAAGAGATGTAGCCCCAAACTAGCCATTTCTTACTTTTGTGATCTCTGTTGGAAGTCCATCATACTTGCCCAACCATATTTTGAGAATGGAGTAGGGAAAGTCAGAGTGGTTTGGGGAAGAATCTTGAAATGTGGTTGAATTCCACTTTGGGAAAAAAGTAGAAGCTTTGATGTGTTGATGAAAGAGAATAGCACACTTACACCAAGGCGGTCTGTCTAGTGGGCAGCCCCCAGAAGAGATCACAGAAGCCCTGGTATTTCAAATAGCAGACAGTCTGGCAGACAGGTTTGCCAAGAAAGAAGGAAAACCTGACGGTCAGGTTTATAAGACTCCTGTCTGAATTATTTTATTTTAATTTTTCCAGTCTTTTTCCAAGAAACTTTATAATTTCAATTAACTGGGAAATTCTGAGGAAATAGAAATTTTGTTCAAGTGTATTTTCAGCTAATGGAATTCCTAAAGTTAATTTATCTTGTCTATCCTCACTGTAACACTGTGATTTCATTAAAATTCTACTATTGTGAATACTTGAACAAGGAGAGAGTTAAGATCTTCCCAAGAGTAAAAGTTGTGCTGAAACTTCAAGCATTTTCCTATAAACGTGAAATGAAAATATTTGAATACTGCTTTGACAGGAAGATAGCTACTGCCAATTCCTTAATATAGGACCAAATCTTGTCTTCATGGTTATAAGAGCACCTGAAAGATCAAATTTCACTCTAGGATGAAGTTTTTCATTTTGTGAGATGTTCTGTAAAGGAAGTTACTGTCTGAGCCTGGAAAACACTGAAAATAAACAAACCAAATACTAGGGAATTAAGCTATTTTAGGGTAATGGCTTCTGCTTTCTGTAGTCTTTGGGGAATACTTAACAAGAAGGGAAAAATAAGTATGAAAACCAAAACTGAGCAAGACTGAGTGCTGTGAAGGAAAAATGTTGATACACTAACTGTAGTACAGTGAGCTTCTCAGACATTCTGCTGTTTGTTGCCACCAATACCAGCAGCAGTAACCAAGTAACGCAGAGAAATGGTAGAGATCATTCTTTGCTTTTCCCTAGAGAGTGCATCCTCCTTCACAACCCTCAGTTTTGAGAACTGGTTTAACTGTAGTCATTTTTAGCCTGAACAGCTATTGCATGAACATAAACAATGTGTAAAATGACTAGGATTCATATGTGTCTTTCTGTAACAGCGCATTCTGATGTATATTTATTTTGTTTTTACAGGGAAAATAAGCCAAGTGGTTTGCAAAAGCCCAATAGCAGGTGGTGCTTTTATTGCCATCTACTGCACATAATGGTAATAATCTATATTGATAGCCTAATACAGAAATACTGTTATATCCTGTTAAAATGCAATAAATACCGTGTTTTACAGACAAGTTAAAGAATTGCTTGGGAATATAATCATTATGTGCATATGCCAAAGCAAAGCAGGGGAAGGGGAAAGGGGAGACAATTTACTTTTCATGCAGTTCAGATAGATGGGCTGCCAAGGAGTTAGAATACTTAATTCACATAGAAATGTGTGCACATCCAAAGGCTTTGGAGATGCAGAAGACACCTCATAAACCTTTGCACTTACTGTGCTTGGAGTACAGATTTTCCAAATTCTGGAGGGTAATTCCTTATGTGCTGGAGTGAAGGTCACCACAGTGTCTTGGAAGAAGGAGGTTGTGAAAGTTGACTGTTTCACAGTCTCTTTGGAAGAGATTAGCAGCAAGCAACCCACACAAGAAAACAGGCACAAACTAAAAAGCCCAGTTTATGTTAGAAAGATGAGTACTTTTAGAACATTATTGAACAGAAATTCTTCCTCACTCATAAGTAGCATTTTTAGTGAAATTTTCTGTGTTGAAGCCCACATCAATGCAAGGAGCCGTGTCACGTATAAACTCCTTGGAAGCTGCTTCTCTTTTTGACATTTCATAAAGGTTGGGTGGGTGCATGTACTTCAGGGTTGAAGAATGTTTTTTTTTCTTTTAGAATGTTTTTAATTAGGGTAACATTTGACGGGACCATGTACTGAAGTCAGGGCTAAGCCATGATATGACCAATTGAATATGACATTCCCTGCACCCTAGAGTGCTCTAGCGTTAATTAGAGCCATCAGACTGTGTTATCCTTATGTTTGGTTATGATTTGCATGGTTTTCATACTAACTGCAGGGCCATTCTGAACACAAGCCTGTGTGTCATGACTGGATCTATATCTGATCTAGGTGTGAATAGTCAGGTATGGTACCTGGTGGGTACACTTTAAATGGATGTATATGAAATATCATCCCATCATTTCTGAAATATTTTTTTAGATACAGGTCTTTCATCTCCTTTTAGTTACTAGGATTTATTTATTTATTACAGGGACTGAGAGGTAGAATTTAATCATGATATATTTTACAGTCCTTAAAACTTTTTGTCTGAGAATCTGTCACTCACCTTTGTCTATATTGGCTAATACACTACTGTAGCAAGGACAAAGAAATTATGAGGAGACAAACATGGTAGTACAGCATAAACTCTTCCTCTTATTTTAATTGGGACCAAACCCTCTAAAATACAGATTTGAGACTTCTGTCTTTATTCCACACACAGAGTTACTTCATCAAACAATCTATAAGAAGGGCTTATTATTCATAGGATCAGTATAGTTCTTTTTTCTGATACATATATTTTAATTTTCCTAATTATAGGTATCACATCCCTGATTCAGAAGTGACTTGGTTTTGGGTAGGGTAGGGTTAATTTTCACCAGGAGATGAGTGGGGCCACAGTGGGATAGACAATGGAACCAGCCAATGGGATATTTTATAACATGCTGACATCATGCCTGCCATATAAGGTTGGGAGTGGGCTGGGATGGGCAGGGCACATGGGTCTCTGGCATGCCATTAATGCAGGTTGAGAAGGTTGGTGTGGTTTGTATTACTTGTTTTATATATTGATTCATTACTGTTATTATTTTTACTGTTTTTTCTTCTCCTCTTACATTTGTTTTATTAAATTCTCCTTACCTCAACCTACAGGGCTTTGCCTTTTTTCTCCCTATTCTCCTTCTCGTTCCACTGGGGATGGGGTGGGTCAGTGAGTTGACACGTGGACAGATGAATCTAAATCACAATAAATTAATTGGTTTGGAGGGTTTTTTTGACCACTAAATTTAATGTGGACAAGCTATTCTCTGAACTTCAAAAGGAGCACTCACATCATTCAACATACATATATTTAAATATTTTTTGAAGACTCCTTCATTTTACAGGAATTATGTATAATTTGCTATATATAAATGCTAATACCCAGAGTAATTACTTTCATGTTTTTCTCATTCTGAGTCTTAAAGGATGAGTTAACAGTGATGTCACACCTGAATTTCTTATTTGTGCTACTTTTAATTAGATAAATTAATTTATTTAAACTACTATTTTGGTATTTAATAATCAGGACTGTTGGAAGACACTTCTTTCTCTGAAGAGTGAAAAGGAGAAAAAATAAGTTTAAAAAGATTTCTTTCCTTGGCATAAAAAAAAAGCCCACAAAAAATAACCCTACCCAACCCCCCCATAACATGTAATAAATCATCAATGCAATAAAGTAACACAATAAAGTTAGCAGCTATACAAACTATTTCATGGGAAGTGAAATGCATTTGAGTCTCTGGTTTCCTCTCTGTGGAAAATATTACTGGAATTCAAGATAGTAATGGAATACTTGATAAGAGATGCAGAATTATAAAATAAAATTAGAATAAAATAGATCTATTTTTAATCTTTCCATTACCACTTCATAGAGAAGATCAATTTATAGAATCAAAATCATTGAATTATGTCAGATGGACAGAATCTATGGAGGTCTTGGCAGAATCCACAGTTCTACTTAACACAAGCCCAGTTAGGATTTGTGAAGGAAAATCCTGAATGACTCCAAGGATGGAGACTTCACAGTCTCTCTGGGCAACACTTTTCAGTATTTGACCATCCTCATGGTAACTCTGCCCACCTCCCTTCAAGTCAAAGTTTCATTTTGTAGTAAGGACATGAAATAATATTGGCCCATATATTTATCCCTGAGCGATGCCACTAGCAACCAGCCAGACTTCATATTGTTTATCACAGCTTGCTGTGCCTAGTGATCCAGACATTTTTCTCAGATCCTTTATCTAATTTGTATCTCAAAAGTTTCACTCTAAGAATATCATGGAAGACTATGTTGAACACCTTACTTTAGCCAAGGAATCAAAATTTAGCATATATGCTTTTTATGAGCTAGGTAATGTAGGGAGTCAAGATGGGCTTATTGATCAAGGTCTGACAATTTTACACAATTAATTTAAACTATTGCTTAAGAACTTCTGCACCTCATGGTTTGACACAAATCCAAATGGTATCTTTTTCAAGACTGCTTTTAAAAACATAAGAAGTCTAGAATGATGTACTGATCTTCATGGCTCATGCTAAACCGTATTTCAGTCACTCTTATTTTAGTTACATTTTTATTGAGCATTTGCTCAGGTGGACTAAATATTTCCTGATTTCACTTGAGAACAGTCATGGTAAAAGTGCAGAAATGCCTGCTTGTACAGCAGGCATTTAGTCTTGAGACTAAATGTCTAATATTAAGCTTTTATGCCTATTTTTTAGTAATTAAAAAAAAATAAGGTTTTTCTTATGTGGTTGTCCTGGGTTTGGCTAGGATAGGGTTAACTTTCACAGCTGGGATAGACAGCTGAACCAGGCAATGTGGTGTTAGATACCATGCTGACATCATTCCCACCCACTATGTAAGGGTAGTGGGCAAGCTGGGCAAAGGGCATGTTTTTTGGGTGGGTGGAGCAGCACCACACTTCTCTGTTTCTTTTGGTATCAGCCCTTTTGTGTATTATTTCATTGCTATTGCTGTTATGTTGTTGTATTAAAATCTCCTTATCTCAACTGGCAGAGTTTTGTACTTTTCTCTCTCATCTCCTTCCCGTTTGGGGAGTGGTAAGTGAATGTTCCATGGTGCTTAGCTCCTAGCTGGACCATGACTGCAGTTAAATGTTATTTTAAAAATATATGTAGTTTTCAAAGATAAACAGCTTTTACTTGAATGGAGTTTGCTTTCACATTTGATGTCTTTCAGTTTAGAAGTTTAATATCTTTAACAAGTTATTCAGTATTGTATGCATATATATTTCACAAAGCTAATATCACAATGTGATAAAAGGCAATTATTAAAGCATTGCTAAAGCAAATAATTGCAAAACAAAAATTACTTTGACATCACTTATTTTTCAAAATGAAACAAAGACTATTGAATGTTAGAAATAATTATGTATGACTCATCTAATTTCCCAGGTTTCCATTAAAAATTTGAAAGGTCATCAAGACATAGGTTTTTTTAAAAGAAATGGCTAACTGAATGGAAGACAAATTTCAAATACGAGATAATTTTTATTGAAGTAGCAAAAGCATTTTCTACAGAAGTAAGCACAGCAATCTTTGGGAGTTTAAATGAAATTAATACCTACTACCTTCATTAATGGACTATTGCAACTATCCAGACATACTAGTTTTTGATCTAAATGGTCATGTTAACTTAAGTGACCCCATAAAGTAATGTAATGAGATGGTCAATGATGTTTTAAGTACTGGTATTTGCAGAAAGCATTAATGTTTTCCAGAAAATAATTTTTTTTTTTTTTCTGTTTTTTTCTGCTTAGTCTAAAAAGTTTAAATATGTTAAAAAGAGATACATCCTGTTGGCAGAAAGTGCCTTTAGGACATGAGCTGTGCTTATCACAAAATCTCTGCATGCGAATAGTAGAAAATTTCAGGACAGAAAACTTCTGCTGCTTTGTGAAAGTAAACACAACAATCCCTAAGCATAAAACCCAGAGATACTGGCCAGATATGAGGAAAAAAAAAAAAAAGCCCCAAAATTTGAACTTTGATTGCTCAGAATAAAATGGAAGATATTTAAAGCACTCTGGGTTTCTATTTTAGCAAATCTCAGAATTTAGAGATAGAGGTTTTTCACAGTGAAGCAAAAAACCAAACATTTAGCCTTTCATCAGGCATCTGTATCTAGAAATACTTAACCTGGATTTACATCATTGCTGATTTTTTATCTATAAAAAAACCCAAAACACTACTTTTCCTTTGGAGGGATGCAGTCAGCATAAGGGTAGTATTTTCAGATACTTTTCTTGCTGGTCTGCTATTTGAGTGAACTTTTTTCCAAACTCCCCATCCAGTAAATACTGGAAAATTACAAGCAACGCAAGAAAAAGACAAGGAAATACAAGTTATCTCTTATCTGACCCTGTGGAATAGCTCTAGGAAAGAGAAAATAGAGATGTGGGAGCAGTGTCAGTTCCAAGTTTAAGGGCAAATCCCAACTGTCTTCATATGTGCTGAGTTCAACATGGCTATGCCTTTCTCAATAGAGAAATCAAATCCATGTCCTTTTTGAGGTTCCTCTAATCTTTAGTGAGCATCCCTCACAGTGAGTCCTTTTTGGTGCTAAGGGATAGACAAAAACCAGTTTAGTTCACTGAAATCTTTCACTCCTTTAAAGTTTTGGGGTTTTTTTAAATTTTTAGGGTCTATATACAGTGTATGTATTAGAATTTGTAATTCAAAAGTGTTTTGAATGGGAAATGAATTGAGTTTTTCTCTACCTTCTCAATTTTCACAAAAGTATGCTGAGTAGCAGAAGGAAGTCTGACAACTCAATCCTTTTTCTAAAGCATTAGACTGAATTCACATTTCTGACTCCACTATAGAAATTCTGTTAAAATACCTCTTCTAGTTCTGTTAGATTCTTTTTCCATTGCTCCATCACAGGAGCTAGGAGGATAATTAATGTCTGGAAAATCTTAAGTGCAATGCAACAACTGCCACAATTACTGACAAAGCATAGACTGGGAATTGCAATGTTGTATCGGACTTTCTACTTGGTTTTCAGTTCCATGGGATGGCCTGTTGACACAAAAAATTATGTGTGAAACATAGAACAGTGCTTAGGTTTGGGGTGTGGTACAATCTCTGAATCCCCCTAAGCCTCTTTTAAGATTTGATTAGTGCATCCTAAATTTGCCATCATAACTGGAGGAAGAAACATCTAGAAATATGTCTCCCTCTGCACTGATTGTACAGAAATTACTAGAAAATAAAACCAAAAACTAAAGCATTTACTGGAGCGATTAAATGTTTAAGCTAATTCCATCTTTTTAACCATTTTTTATAATAAAAATATTGGAAATGTCAATATTAAAATAGAATTTTAAACCTAAAATATTTTCAGTTAAAAATGCCAAAATACAGTCACTTTCATAATCTCTCTTTAATGTTGGCTTCAACTATATGGCAAATTTAATCTGAATTCAAGTTAGAATCACTTAGCATTGTCTCTTTCAGAGTATTTGAAACTGCTTGATAAACTGTGGTAACTCGTGACAAATGCCTTGCTGGCAGGTCATGTAAAGTGAGCCTGTAATGTGCTGGCTGGGAGTTTTCTGGCACTGAGTCAGTAGTGTTCTACATTGATTGGATGAGAAAAAGGTAAAAGTTCTGTTCTGTACTACATTGTTATGAAAATCTGCAATATTTTTTAATAATTTCATTTAAGGTAGCAGAACAGTATGCCACTGGTCTTATATTTACCTATAATTTTTTTAATCATTCCAGTCAAAAGTACCCACAATTAAAAATAAATAAATAAATGAGAAATATGATCATCCAGGGAAAAAAATATTTAGAAAAAGCTCTTTTTTTTTTTTTTTTAACAAGTAAGAGTCTGAAAGATTCAG
Organism: Chloroceryle amazona; assembly: GCA_027560015.1. Taxonomy (NCBI): domain Eukaryota; kingdom Metazoa; phylum Chordata; class Aves; order Coraciiformes; family Cerylidae; genus Chloroceryle; species Chloroceryle amazona. The sequence goes on along the minus strand of JANHFX010026892.1, from coordinate 26,294 downwards.
AAAACTACTTGTTTCTCAGCACCTCTGCAATTCATCAGTATCTTAAGCTATGATTGAAAAATGCAATTGGGTTTCACATCTTTAATGAATGTAAGTCAAATACCCTTATATAACACAATCAGTGTCAAGACAAACAAGCAAACATTGGTGCTTTATGTGTATGTGTTTAAGCAAAGATTAGAAAAAATATTCTGCTTACCCTGTTTTGGTTTTGAACTTGCTATTTTTCCTAAAGCTGGCCCATTTAGGGTACAAACCAAGGTGGTTTGAAGTATGAATGTAATTTTTTTTCTGTTTCAATATAAGGTTATGATTAAATCCAGATATTGTCAGTTATGTCAGTTTTGTTCTCTGTTTCCGGTCCTATAGAAAATTAAGTCTCATAAGTAATTAAGGAGTAGAGTGCAAGCATTTGAAAGCTGATTTATTTGTTATTGTATTATTATGATATGATTATATATTATCATATATTATATATTATGATTATTTGTTATTCTAAAAAGATTTTGTTCACATTCTTCTAATTTTTTTACTCTACAGAAATTTTGATTGAGGTACATTTCTGCAAAATATGTCAACCCACTTTCCATACTGTCAAATAGCTCTTTAGACTGAAAAACAGAAACCCAAGAGTAATCACTGGAAGTTATATTGGAAGCAATTTTCAGTGAATCTGCCCTTTTAACCCCAAGGAATTTTAAAGGAAATTGTCTTCCTAGGGTTATATCCAATACCATTAATATAAGGTGGGAAAAATGATAACTCCATCCCTTTGCCCATTAATTAATTGCTATTTCCTTGATTCTGGCATTGCACAAAAAATCATAATCAATTGGCAGTAGCACTTTGCCTAAATATTAAATTACAACTATTGCATTTCTACTAAATTATCATGCAGGCAGCTGTGACAACACACTTTATTTTCATGTAAGACAAATAACCTCACTTCAGCCTTCACGGTTGTACCTGGACACACTTTTCATCTCCAGTCTATGGCCTGGATTCAGCAAAACAAACACATAGTTTAATAATCATAGAATCAATACAATGTTACTGTGTGTTTTCTGCTATGCTTAAGCTTCAGCATTCTGCTGGATCAGCTATAGAGTCATGGAAATTACTCATGGGCATGTGCTTTTTCTGCAAAATGTGAATGATGGTTTCTTGCCAAATGCTATGATTATAATGTAAACAGCAAACCAGTAACTCCCTGTTGTGGTATTATTCCCACTCGTTGAGAGTGTCAATGCATTGAGTATTTACTCTGAACTCAAAGGGGGAAATTCTGACTACAGACTAGTCTCTTTTGCCTTCCTCTCTACCTATCTTGGTGTTTGATTTTATGCATTTGCTTTTATGAAATGAACCACAGGATCTTGTGATAGTAACAGCCAACGGGGAAACATCAGGGAAACACCTCAAGGGAATTAATGGGTGTTTCTCTGGAAAGGGAACTGCCCAGCTGAAGGGCCTCTACACGAACGCTTGCAGCATGGGCAACAAACAGGAAGAGTTGGAAGCTACTGTGCTGCTGGAAGGCTACAACATAGTGGCCATTACTGAAACCTGGTGGGATGAATCCTACAAATGCAGTGTGTCTATTGATGGCTAGAAGCTATTCAGAAGGAACAGGAGAGGAAAGAGCGGTGGAGACATTGCCCTCTATGTTAAGAAATGGATTGAATGTGAGGAGATTTCCCTAAAGATGACCTCTTTCCCTAGATGACCTCTAGAGGTCCCTTACAACCCAGAAATTTCTATGATTCTATGAGTGTAGGCATCTTTATATTTCACTGGCCAAGTATTTTTGTGTCTGTATGTTTTATGTTTTACTTGTACTTTAGTTGGAGGTACTTTGTAGTAAAATAGGGTGAATCTTGCAATTCTGAAATATGTAATTAAGTCACTGTTTTACTAAATCACTTGTTATAGTAAGTGCTGCTAAAATTAGAATTTATCTGCTTTTACTAATAAATCTTGAATTGTGATCAATCAAACTGCATCAAACACAGTGAACCCATGGGCCATGACACTGAAAGCAGTGTCAGGGAAAAGACTGACCAGTTTCAATCAAAGAGAAAAAAACAAAGTGGATTTTTATTTTTTTTTTAATTTTTTTTTTTTTGAGTTAAGAGTTTCAGTGCATCCCCTGGATCTTCTGCCCTTGTGAAAGAGCTGGCTTCATTCTGAGATCCTGCCAGAGTGGTCAGGGAGGGTCAACGAGGCCAAGAGCTGGGGACAGACAGATAGGGCCAGTACCACAACTGGATAGCATTCAGTGTTTGTGCTAGAGAAAAAGCAAGCATTGTATGAAGCAGGAGGGAGTCCTGGTACTTAAACACTCATACACACAGTGATTTTAGGTTAACATATCTAATGCCACAGGTTAGGAAATGTAACCTCAACCATCTGTCTTAGACAGCTGTCCAGAAAAGGAGTGGAATTGGGAGAGCTTATAACTGTAACAGTGTAGAAAATTTACTTCATTTACAAATGAATTATGAGTCATTCCTGCTTTAGATATTATTTGTCTGCTCTTGAAAAGGGCCTACAGTTTAAGGGATAGAATACTAAGTAGAAAAACTGTCACAGGGAAAGGGACTAGAAATCACAGCATCTAGATCCTGACTCCACTGATCTTTAGATGTGTTAGAAGCCACTGCCTTACACCAAGCAAGAAACACTGATTTCACATCTCCACAGACCTTGGGAATTTCACTGCAGATATGGTCAACCTTAAGTCTGGAAAAATAAAAATAAAGCTTGGAAAACTCTCACTGAGCTGTCAGCTCCTGTACATATACCATGGTAATGGCCAAGGAGACTGATGGAATATACTCATTTCTTCCAAATGCTTAGACTCCTCTGCTATACAGGATTCTTGTCAAGTCACATTAGCTGTCACATGCAGGTATGGGGCATAATGAGAAATCTTTTCAAAGGCCAGCAGTAAGTTCAAACAACTTGGACCCAAGCTCAGTAAAAATCATGAGTCAACTCCTTGTATTAATGCCCTCAAGTACCTGTTAACATGAGAGGAAAGGGCAACTTAATGGAAAATTATGAGCTTGGCATGGGTTTATGGGTTGGCTGCCTTGCAGTAGAGACCTAGTAGGCATTAAGACTTCCTTTAGTTCATATACAGAGGTAATAAGAGTCAGATAACACTTCACACTTGAAAAGGTGATAGGCTGCTCCTCCACAGTATGCTCCTTTCAGGTTCAAGTAGCAACCCTGACTGATGGAGTCTTCCAGAAATATTTAAAGCACTCCTAGAAACTGCTGCCTGTTTCTTTTCAACCTCTAACCTAGGAGTCATCAACTAAAGCAAATATTTTCTATATGGTAGAGTTACTACAAGCAGCAAAACTTGAGAAAAATCAGGTCCTTGGTTTCCCAAAGAAAAAAAAAATATTATAAAATGTATGTTTTATACATTTTATATTTTTTAAATTTTGTTTTAATAAATAAGTGAACAGTCTTATACATGTGCTGCATTCTCAACACTTCAGCCTGTGCTTGTGAGAGGCTTGTGATTTTAAGAGGCAAAATGATATTTTGTTTCCTACGCACAGGTAACACAATCCCCCCCTGAAAAACAAAACAAAACAACAGCAACAAAAAAAAGTGAACAAAATAAGGAACAAGATGTCTGGGTTTCAAATCGTGTACAATTTTGACCATCTTAACATGTAGGTACAATACTAGTTTGGGTTTTTTTTATCAGTTACAAGTTCTTTGAGATCTGTTTTCATGCCATGATATAGTTTTAGTGCCATGATATAGTAATTGGAGTTGGATCAGGGGTTGGACTCGATGATCTTGGAGGTCTTTTCCAACCCAATCTATTCTATGATTCTATGCTCTATGATTTAATGAGAATCAAAAAAACCTCTTTGTACCAAACACTAACATTTACTAGAGAAATTGGACCTGCACGTTCAGCAAGCATGGAAATGTTTTTTAGTATAATTAAATAAGATGTGTGCTGGAGCAGAATCCATGTGTGCTTTAGTTCATTGTGATGTAATCCTTATCTGAGCTGAATCCATTGGGAGCATCTGTAGTAAAATATTACTATTGAACTGTCATGGTTTGAGTTAGAACAGAACAATTCTGTTAAGTGATTTCACTTTTCAACTAAGTCTCTTCTAACCAACTGCACTTTCTGAAATTAACAGCAGATCTTTGCAGAATGTGTCTGCTTGTAGAAGTGCTAATGATGTCTGGAGTTACTAACTAAGGATTGCTATGTAGAAAGGCTCTTATACTTGCTCCTATAGAGAACAAGGTCACTACTAAATCTTGTGTGCCACATTGGGGGTGCAGAAAGAAAAAGATCACAATTGTGGGAAGGAATGTACAGGACAGGTGACCCTAAACTGACCAACATGGGATTCCATCCCAGATATGTAATGTTCAGTATAAAGCTCAGGGATGATGAGGGTCAAGTTGTCTTCTTCAGGATGCCTGTTTGGCATTCAAGACAACTCTGTCCATTCTGCCTTTGATCCCAATTTCTGTGTTCCTGAAGCCAATTACAGAATCCAGCTTCTGAATCTTGTTACCATCTGCTGCTGAGTCCAGTCCAAGACTTCCTCAGGGCATGGTCCACAGCATCAGTGGTGGCAGTGATGTAATTGCCATCAGGGGAGGAGGGGTGGGTTTGATACTGGTTTCATATATATTTATATATTTTTCATTTAATCATTATTTTCAGTAAAGCTGTTCTAGTTCCATAAGTCTCTTTACCTTATTGCTTTTTTCTTCCACTTTGAGAAGGGATAGGGAGTAATAGAAATTACCTGTCATTAGTCTAATGGCCAGCCCTGACCCTAAACCTTGATACTAACAACATTTTTAGATATTTCTTTGGAAATTATTTACATGTTCAGGTACTTTAATTTTAATATTCCTTTATTCTCAGGCTGTTTTGGCTAGATAATATATAAATACACCTATTTTCTTCATGTTTTTCACATAACATTCCTTTATTCCATAAATCATAGTTGATCATAATGGAAAATTTTAATTGGAAAGAATGCAAAGTTTTAATTTTCCACACCAAAAGAACTTTTTATTTAAACTTGTTTTCCCTTTTTTTTTTTTTTTAATAATTACTTCAATAGACATGCTTAGGAAATTTATACCAAGTATTTTTTCAAATTATCATCTTGTACAAAAGAATTAGTTTGGAGTTTCAAAACTGAATTTAAGTGAGAAAAGTTTCTATTAATCTTGACCATTTGTTATTTGCATTAAAACCTATGCTATCAAATAGTAAATAGATCACTGAACTGGTAGTTACTGATATGTATCATTGATAGCCTTATCCTTCATTAAATATCTAATTTCTGCTTATATTAACATCACATGGATACTGTTTATATTTGCTGCTTACAGCTTCCTTATTATGATCTTGCATGTTTTTTAACAGCTATATTTATGAATGGTTTTCCTGTCCATTGCAAATTGACTGCTTATGTTTAGATTGTTTGATCTAGAAAATCACCATATTGAAACCTTCACCTTTTTTTGAGATTTAGAATGATTATTGAGCTTATTGCTGGTGAAAAGATTTCTGAGGCCTTTGAATTTTTTTTTTTTAATGTGGCACTTTTCATGGTTCTGCTGTATTCACACCGTGTAAAGCTAAGCAGCATTGTACAGGAGCTGCTTGATCCTGATACATTCTACTCTGAAAAAAAAAAAAGTTTTGCTGCTGAGCTCAATGGGAACTCAAAGTCCTTCTGTTTGCTTAAGGGGAAGTAGCGTTTTTATTTATGCAAGTGGTCTTAGAACCATCTGTCATTAGATATTTCCTTTACCCTGTAATTTGCTTAGGAACCTGTAATCCGCTTTGTAACATATTCTGTAATACTTTAGAGCACTGAAAAAAACAATAAAGGCGATTTAGTAGTTATTGGTGTAGGTTAAGGGTAATTTCATCTGATAAATCCTTGTCATGCATGCATATATAAACCAAATCCTTTTCCTGATGTTAAATTATAACAAAGGGCTGAGACTGGTTTCTGATTCAGCAGGATTTGAAAACAAAAACTTTGCATGAGAGAGGAGAGTTGGAGGAGCAGAAGAGCAAATCAGGATAGCTTCCTAAAATAAAAACTTAATTAAAATTGTATACAATGGTGACAAAGTATAGGGTTAGGAGGGCTGGCACCAGTTCCATTGTGCAAGGAACTTAAACTAGAAGGTACACAGGCAACCTGGGTTTCTCCTACCATATCCAAAGCAGGGTTTCCTACAGTTTGCAGTGGAAATAGTCTCCAGCCCTGCAAAATGCAAGTCTGCTGAAACAATATAGGTTTTTTTGAGGCTTTGAAAGTCTCATAGGTATAAGTGGCAACAGTAGGGTGCAAGTAAATGGTACTGGAAATGACTAACCTCTAAATGTTCTAGCTAAGAAAGCTAGAGCATTCAGAGTATAGCAGTGGAGAACAATGTCCCACATCAATCAACCAAAGCAATTGCTATGATGAGGCAACAAATTTGTTTTAAATAGTTTGGGTGTCATCCTAGCACATGTGTGGCTGTTTCACTACCATGTCCATTCTTACCAAGTCAAGCTGTCTAATTTCCCCTCAAGAGTCTCCATTTCCCTAATGGCCTTTTCTGTACCTATTCTCATTAAAATTATTCTTTACATGACTAGAAGTGCCCTCTATTCTCCAAGCACATGTTCAGCAGCTGTACATCTTCTCTGTGTCTGCTCCGAAATGCTTTCCTTTATGTAGTCCAGGCATACTTCTGCCAGCTTATCTTTCAGCTCTGAAGGGCATGTGGTTAGTTGATAGCAAATTGAAATCTCATATACTCTGCTTCTGTATGGAAGGTGGCAGAGCTGCCTGCTAATTGGTCATGGTAGAAGTATAAGGGTTATACACTGTGTGGTTGAAATCAACCTCATGACAGTCATCATGCATTCAGTGAATCATGTGCCATCTAATTCTTGAACTCAGCAGCACACATAGTTTTAAAGCAAGTTGTATGAGACTCAGTTGTGTGAAATTCAGTTAATTGCTAGGAATTTCTGTTTAATTTACTTGACTGGTTCACTCATTCTTCAGCAGAAAGGCAAAGTGTTGCTGTATTTGATAATCCTCATCACCCCAGGATTACAGGAACCAGGACAAAGGAAAGAGTTAGCCAAATTTCCTGCATAAATACATTTGGAATTAATTCTCCAAGCATTTGTATTAGCCACTGAGCTGAAGGATAATGTTAAAGAATGAGGCTATGAAGTCTGGGGACAGCCATGGTGGTAAACAACATGAAACAGCTGCTGCTTGCAAGCGTGTGGCAGAAACAGGTTGTGGACGCTGTGTACAATATGACACTAACAAAAAGATAAAAAAGCCAAAATATGCTTATTGAATGGCGCTGCCGTAGAAATGTATTACTTTGAGAGTGTGAAAAAAAACAGCCCAACCAACACAAACCTCAGCATGTTTTGACTGCTCTTTGTAATATTTGCAAACCAAACACATTGTGAACATTGACATAGAGTGTTTTGACTATGCAAGCTTTAATATGCAGTGCCTTTGAAATGGGTGTATACCAAAGAATCCATAGGTTTGGTTGCATATGAAGAATTAGCAGTGACACAGCATAAGTTTACTGATACTAATTTGTACTCAAAATTGATAAGATATTTTATGAGGTTTAACACAGTTACTTAGATAGGAAAAATCCAAGCTACACACTTCTGTAAAACTGGAAACACAGGATTACAGCTCAGAACTCAAAGAAAAGAATATTATTAGAAGCATCAAAGAAGTAAGGTATATTACAGTTGAATTTCTAATCGGAGTACATGATAACACAGACTTGGCTTTCTACAGTGGTAATCTAAGATGATTTTTCTTAGCAAAATCTCAGTTCCTTGAATGGCATATTCTTTTCCACTTTGTATATTAATCACACACATTTCTTGTGACACATCTGTCTCTTCGTAGAGATAAATGATCAGGCACCTTCCGCTCCGGTTATTGTGATTTTCACTGGCAAATAATTATTTCAGTTCACTAGTACAAAAGAGGTACTTCTTTAAAACTATGATGCATTATATGCTCACAGCATGGTCATTAAAACTAGAACATCAGCCTTTACTGTGCCATGCATTATGAACAGAGCTGCATGAAAAATTATATTTTTCCTTCCTTTCCCATCTATTTGAATTGCAATTGAAACTGCTCTTCTGCTGGAAAGACGTCTGTCTTCCAACATCCTATTTGTAGTCTATAGGACGTGTTTCTGTTCCACCTGATTTCAGACATTGCTTAAATTAGGAACAATGTTACCTAAACCATCTTTTCTGTCAGAAGAAGGTACAGAAATTCCAAAAGGTAATTCAACCCACTTAAGAACCAAATCACTTTCTGGAACTATAGACAGCACAGGGCAGCAATGCACCTGACTTAGACTGCTCAGTTAGATGCCTCAAGTTAAATGGATTAGATAAAGGCTAGAGTGTGCAAACAGGACATAGACTTCTGTGAAACAGATTGTGAAAACAAAGCTATCTGGAAAAGCAATATGCAAATTAAAAAAGAAAAAACAAAACAAACAGCATGATTGACTATAGTGTGCTGAGTTTTGTGCTGGAGGACAAAACAGGGAAATGAAAAGGGCAATTACACAAGTGTGAAGATTTTCACACTTGGACATGAGCTATGACACCTAGAAAGCAGTCCATGTATGATTGTGAATGTGTGAGCAAGAACCTTAGTACTTGGTAATGTTGTGCACATATGTTTACCTCTGCACACTTCCTTTCATGAGACAAAGATTGGCTTAGTGGAGGAAAAAGTGACATAGATGTCTCAAAATTGTTTTGAGGAAAGAGAGGAGGATCAGAATAGGACAATGCAATGGGAGGACTGGTTGTTTATCCAATACTATCTGAATGCAAAAGGAAAATACTAAAACACTTTAAGGGGAAAAAGATTATTGTAGTCATCAAATGGAAGAAAAAATTCCTAAACCAGGAAGTTAAAACTAGATCCCCTTCTATAAAAGTTGTTGGGTTTTTTTTTTAATATTAACAGTGTATAGACTATCCTGAGCAACAGAAGAAAAGTTTGTCTCTTTACCTGATAGCACTTTGAAATTCTTAGTATAAATTCCAGTTGAGATCCCACACTGATAATAATGAGAGTAGTATATAAACAGTATAGCCATAATTTGCTCATAACTGTATAAAAGACGTAGAAGAATTATATACACACCTCCCTCCCCAGCAACAACAAACAAACCCAATATAGGCAATTCCCAATCTGGATGCAGTAAAAGGCCACTCACAGAACACATCTTTACCCTTTTAAAGATAGTGGTGCCAGCATATTGTTGTGAACAAGGACTAAAAATTAAAACTTTAATTGACTTCCAGCCAGGTTAAAAGCCAAAAAACTTAAAGAAATTAGAAGAGAATTGTCCATCCATGAATTTCCAGAATTCTATTACACTAGCTAAAGGCAAAATCCTAAACCAAAATACAAGTACTAGCCAATTCCTTGCTAACAGGAATTTGGTAGGAAATTACTTTGGGGACTGGTATTTCAAAACCCTCATTTTTTCAGAGCTTACCTGATACGAGCTGCATCTTGCTGAGGAGAAGTTTCTTGATTAACAAGACCCTTGCTTCAATCCCGGATAACAGTTTGTATGTGCCTATGACATCTTTCACTGGAGTTTCTCTTTAGGTCTACATCCTCTCAGGAGGGAGTCTAGTGTTATTAACATTTCTACCTGCAGCCAAAAGCAAGTTAACAAGCCTCATTAGGTGTCCATGTTTCTTTCATTCCTACCCTCCCTCACTTCTTGATCTTCCCAACACAACATATTTTGGTCAAGAGTCCATCCTTTTTTTCTTTTTTCATTATCTTCTCCAGTTCTCTCTCCATTTCCTACTTTACCCATTTTGAAAATAATCTATCAATACTTCTATGTCTCCATGTGAAACACTTTTCCACCTTCATTTGTTTCCAGAGCAGCAACAATAACAAAATGAAAATTGTAATTTGTAAAAATTCATGGAATGCTGTCAATTAAACAGTAAAATTTAGACAAATAGGTATATTTGTCCTGGTTTTGATAAATGGATCCCAGATTTTTCCTTTGACATGCACTGGTACATGATTTGTTCTACTTGCCAAGACCAGTAGTGAATTAGACTGAATTTTAAAATTAAGAGTGAATTTTAAAATATGAGAGAAAATAAGTTATTTAAGAACAGAATAGAGATTGAGCAAGCTGCATTTAAACTCCACTTCTACATGCAGATCACAGTGCTGAGAAGATAAACACTGGTGAAAATGGAGCAGAGTTACGGAAATTAATTATACAGTGGATTACTCCACCTAAAGAATCAATGAAACTAAATTCCTATGCCTTTAAAAAAAACTTGTCAAGGTGACTTAGCTATAACAAAACACAGCTCTGAGCAATCTGATCTACTTAAAGATGTCCCTGCTCACAGTAGGGGGCTTGGACTAGCTGACCTTTATAAAGCATTCTGTGATTCCATGAAAATATAGAAGACAAGCATAAAGAGTGAAGTCATACTTGAAATAAGTCTGAGTAGCTCAGCTTTACTTCAGTGGACACCATAGTACATACAGCTCAGGATGCTTGAGAAAGGCATTACTTAGCATATCACTGCCTTTATGCCAAACTAGTTACTACAGAAAGCTGCCTTTTCTGATTCTCATATCAAGCCACCAGTGAGTAGGCTAGGGGTGCACAAAATTCTGGGAGGTGAAACAAGATGACCCCAGCTGACTGAAGGGATATTCCATAACATGTGATGTCATGTTTAGCGTATACATTGGGGGGAAGAAGAAGGGAGAGACATGTTCACAGTGATGGCATTTGTCTTCCCAAGTCACCACTACACGTGAGGAAGCCCTGCTTTTCTGGTGGTGGCTGAACACCTGCTTGCTAATGGGAAGTAGTGAATGAATTCTTTGCTTTCTTTTGCTTGCACATACAGCTTTTGCTTTACCTATCAAACTGTCTTTATCTCAAACCACATTTTTTCTCACTTTTACACTTCTCATTCTCTCCCACATCCCTCCACTGCTGGGGAGTGAGCAGCTGTGTGGTGCTTAGTTACCAGCTGGGATTAATCCATGACAGTCGTATAATAAACCTGCTACAGCAAGGTTCCTGTGATCTAGTCCGTGTTTTTTGCCTTGGTCTTTTTTTAACATAAATGGGGTAACTGGAAATGTGTTGTTACCATATGGTAAAATGTAGCTCAAAGAGCCCCAGAAAGCTTAAAGTATACTTGTTATCATAGTACATTGTCATCCCTTGAGGACATAGGAGCTTGAGCAATGTTTCTCTACTAACTGTGCAAAGACACCTGCTCTTTTTCTGATTCTGTAATGTGCTTTTTGAGCTATCTCTGCTCTAAAAAGTATTCTGTATTGCAGACATGTCCTAATAGTCAACACAACATAATTGCATGTTGCCTTGAATAATGTATGTCCTTAAAAACTCAGAGGCACAGCTTTAACCTTCAGCACACATCCTGTCAACCCTTAGGTAGACCATGTTACTCTGTAATCAGCTGGCAGCAGATATACTTTTTCACTGAAATGTTGCAAATGCCATATGCTCTATGGTACATACATCCCTATTTTAGAATTAACTTTTTTTTTTTTTCCCTGTGAATTATTTTTTTCATCTTCTTTCTGGACAAAGAACATATGCCCACTCTGAACAGAAGGTAATAAGAAGGCAAAAGAGCGTTAGTGGCATAGACACCTAAGTCCATCTAACTGCATTATCTATGACAGGGTATGCCATTAAATATGGTAGATTACAAAAGCACACTGAGCTTACATAGTACTTCACCACATACTTTTCCAGAGCCTCAGTCTAGTTTCCTCGCTCTGGTTTTCTTTTCTGTGAACTTGCTTAATATCCCCATGAAGCCTTATATACTTCCACAGCAATGCATATTTCCTGTGGTCTGTATTTACATTTTACATCTATGATTCCACCAACCTCAGCATAGCTCTACTGAATAATTATATGTACACAGCTCACTGGATCTAAAATATAATTTATTTGAGACCTAAGACATAATCTTTACACAGTTCTCTGATACCACTATCTTTATGTGGATCAAAATTAATTGAAAGACAAAAAATAGCTGTTAATGTGAATTTGAAAATCTCCACATTGAGAATATTTTTCAGAAGTGTCACAAAGCAATATGAATGTTCTTTTCAGAATCATAGAATCATAGAATGGTAGGGATGGGACCTCTGGAGATCATTGAGTCCAACCCCCCTGCCAGTGTAGGATCACCCAGGGCAAGCCACACAGGAACAGATCCAGGCAGGTCTTGAAAGTCTCTAAGAGAAGGAGACTCCACTCTCTGGACAGCCTGTTCCAGTGCTCTGTTGCACTGGATATTTTTCCATGTTATACAGAAATAATTATTTCAATATTTCTCTTTTAAACTGTAATCTCTTTATACTTTCACTAAAGTTTATAATGGAAAAAAAAAATCAGGGAAAAGTAGAAATTCATAAAGAAGATCACAGACAGAATGGAAGAAATATACTAGAATCCCTTTCTGGCATTAATGCTTCATTTGTGATCCCAGACAGATCACATAGGTAACTGACATATTTTAAGTGTCCAAAACCAATACTTAGAATAAAATCTCCTTCAGCTTACCTCAAAACAGCTTATGGAACATAGGAAAATATTCTGAAAACTTTCATGTTGACTCAGCTTGTCACAGTTTCTCACATTTCTATGTAAACTATTTATTATAAGAGGCAATGAGTTACTTGGGCTGGAAAGCAAAGGCATTTGGCGATATGTGCATGCACACATCTAACCTAGACTTGAATGGTTTCCAGTTTTGAAAGGTACCATTTATGCCGAAATATATTTTGGGGAAATGTGTTGCATACTGCCTCATCCATCAGACATTAACTTATAGGAATTAACCTTGCTTGGAAAGGGTATCAAAGAAGAGATGAGAATAAGCATCATTTGCAAAGTAGGCAGGAGAGATAAATGTTTGCAATAAGAGGCACAAGGGGAGATACTTCTTGATTTCAGAATGAAATATAGTCAACCGCTCTGTTACCTGACAGATATTTGCTAAGATGACAACCTGATGAGAACTTAATATGTAGGTGAGGGGCAGACTCAGGTTCCCTTTATAAAAGCTTTCTTCTTTAACTATAGCTGGGTTTTGCTGCCTATCTACTGTAAAGTATTTAAATGTCCCTTTCAGGAATGATTCAGATCTCTATAAAAAGGCCAAAAGTGACAAGTTAAAATGTTGGTACTTTCGGGTCTAGGCTCAAAATTGGAGAGTCCAAGGCCAGGATCATGTAACATATTTACTGGAAAGATCACACAAGTGAGAGCTGGGACTTAAAAATAGAAAAGGTTTTGCTAAACGCAAGTAGACTATTTGTAGTTTTAAACCAACATTAATAAGAAATTTAACAGTTGGATGTTAAGTATAAGATAAACTGTTGCATTTCCTGAAAAGTATATTATTGTTTATTACTACACACTCCTAGCATGGATAGAAAAGGTCAGCACCAAAATAATTATTTTTCTAATATCTCTTTGGTACATACATTGCTGTTTGACAGTGATATGCTTTGTGGGTAATTAGCAATGTAACCAACTGCTACTGTGGAATTTGTTTACAAGTAGGATATTATTACAAGACAGCTCTAGAAGGAGTACATGTAGTACACAGCGTTAAACACTAAAATTCTTCCTCAGTTTCTGCTCAGGTCAGGGGACTGAAACAAAAGGAATTTATACTTATTATTTAGGAATTGAATCATGTAGTGACACTGACTGTTCAAAGAATTGGGAATGTAAAGATTACAGGAATCAGATTCACAGCAGCTCCTGTTATGATCAGGGACCTCCTTCAACCAGGCTGTCAGAAGTCCAATGAAAACCTCTCTTGCCATATTACTTGCCTCCAATTAAATGGGTAAGTTAGATGAAATCCAAAACCTGCACCCCCATGTGCCAGTTAATTCAATGAACTTTGTTGTCACATGCAGTGGGATAGACAGGGCTGGACTCTTCCACATGAGCTGCAGAATGATTAGTTAGATTTGGAGCAAATCAATTATTTGAATGGAGACCCTACCTTCTATTTCTCAAGAAGCTCACCTAAACTCTGATTTGTCAGTTATTTACATACCATATTGTTCTCCTGGAAGGCTGTTCTGAAAATACTTCCTAGCTCAGGCCCTGCTGACATGATTAAGTAATCATGACAGCATGGAAATAAGGGAAATAATGGAAATACTTGGTTTCAAAACACCATTGACACTTAGTTTTGCAAGTAAGTTACTCAGTAACTATATTCAGCTCCAGTGGGACAACTTTTGAGTTGGTGGCAGAAACCACACCTCAGTTTATTTACTCTAAGGTAAGTGCTGTCCCATCTAGAAAGAAGAGAAAGCTTTCTGGTGATGTGAATTTTGAGCAAAGGTACTCATTAGTGAAGCACATAAAAATGTGTCAACATATTGTGGTGAATCCTACTGTGAGCCATCTCCAAGCCACCACAGACAGAGTGGTGAATCCATACAGTTCAGTGCAGAACCAAGGAGACAAGTCATCCTGGTGTGTAAGCCAGATAGTTATATATTCGTATGATGTAGTTATTGAGTTAATAATGCACTGCTCTCTTCCACTTATTTGACACTTCTGTCTTTAGACCATGCTCCAAGAATTATTTTGCAGGGAGCTCATTAAAATGTATCTGCGTGACTGATACAGGTTCTGCCCTGTATAATTTCATAGATACAGTTCTTCACCTTATGTATTATTTAAATACAAGACTTACTTCACAGCCCTTTAAACAATTTCGTATTACAGAAATGAGGATCATACTCCCAGTTCTTTTAAAACTAACAAAATAAGCAGGAAAAAAAAGAATCATTGCAATTCTGGAGCATTTATAATGTTAGTAAAATAATATACACATCAGTGAAAACATTGCAACACTATGTACTTTCTGTCTTCTAACTGATGCCTTCAGAAAATATGGATAGTAATGTAACTATCAAAAAGGATTAATTTCTAGGAGTATTTTTCAGTCATAGAAAATATTATCCTTCATTGAAGGCTGAGAAGACAGAATGGCAAAAAACAGTGAAGTTGTAGGTCAGTGTTTTGCCCTTTAATATCACACCACATATCTTTATGCAAGTCTGCATTAGAATGAATGCAAGTGAGAGAGATGCCCAAAGTCACAAGATTCCACCATTTTTAAATGTTTGTGTACATATAACAAGCACAAACTAGAATATAGGAAGTTCCACCTAAGTTTAAGGAGAAACTTCTTTACTTAGAGAGTGACAGCACACTGAAACAGACCACCCAGAGAGGTTGTGGAGACTCAAAAACTGCCTGAACACATTCCTGTTCAACCTGCTATGGGTGAAACTGCTTTAGCACAGGGGTTGGACTAGATGATCCCGAGAGATCCCTTCCAACAACTAACATCCTGTGGTTTTGTCGTATTACATTTGTATTGCTTAATCAAGGTATAAAAATGCAACTATACCAGCCAAAAGTACCTTAAAACACAGTGTTATAAACTGTAGTATTTTTGAACTATAGAATATTGAAATTCTTCTTCTGGTCACCTTCCTCTTGTTTAAAGATAGCTGCAGAGTTTTGATCCCGAGTTTGGTCTGAAACCAAACTTTTTCAGAATGAAAGGGTGTTCAGATTTGATTTTTCAGTCAATTGCTTTTCCTAATTATAACTCAATAAATATCACTTTACCACAAGAACAGGATGATATTCTTTGTGTTTCAGACCAAAACAAGATATTCTAGCCTCAGTAATTCTGTGATTCTGAGCAAGGAATATTTATTACATACTGCAATGCAAAGTTTTGCAGGGCCTCTTGCAGGGCAGTTATTTTTGAATGCAGAAAGCAATCAAATGTCTTTTTAGAATGTTGCACTTTATTTTCACTTGTCTTCTTTACTTACAGAAATAGTTCAAAAAAAAATAAGAGGGTTTATAAAATTTCAAGGCCACAATACACATTTTCTATTTATTTTGCACCATAGTCCAAGGTGAGACTCATGGAGTTTGCCAGTCCTTCAGAGGGCTTTAGAGCAAATCCTTTAGGAATGGGATTTGTAAAGTTGGAAATACCTTGTCTTGATCTCATTAGTACTGTAAAATTAGAAAGCTATTCATCGAAATTGTACTCAGACCTGCTATGAAAATTCTCAAGCTTTTAATCAGTGTTTCTAAATCAATACATATATGTCATAGGTGAAACCCTGATTAAATCATGAGCCTGATACATGAGCAAGAGACTGGGAAGCAAAATTTCTAATTTTGCTTTTCAGTCTTCAATCTGTAGAACCAAAATTGTGTCAAAATTTGATGTTTTAAAAAGGAGAAGAGATGCTGTCACAACCTTTCTTCCATCTGTGTGCTTTTATGTCTATACCTATCCAATCTTTTCCATAAACTTTTCTTTGGCAGGTAGCATAGAAAAAGAATGTTTTCAGGTTTAGATGTTTAAGATTTTATGATACATTTTTCCATTTAAGCATTATTGTCAAAGTGCATCTTTGTTAATAAATTGAAGCCCCCTGTTTTCATTATATACTATCTTGTCTGTCAGTAGCAAGTATTAACATATTATTGTCCCAGAATTCACTTAGAACTATAAGGAGAATCAAAATTATGTGTTGATAACAGATTAAGCATATAATACACAAACCCTAAGGCTTTTAGTCTCAGGAGATGTTAAATTTCCACGGCAGTATCAGGATATAATACAAATAAATAAGTAGTTACACTCTGCTAGACAGGCATGCTGAATTGGATTTAAGGCATATTAAATACTTCTGGAGTAAGCAAATGTATATTGCTGATGGTCTGAAAGAGATACAGATGGTATTCTAGGATTTGATACCATTTAAGCTACTTACTCAAACAGCCAGTAATAAGATTGCATTTTCAAGAAGGTTCAAGGCTATTTAAACCTTTCTTTTTGTTTTTGTTGTTGTTTTTAATTTAATATCAAAGAAGGTTCTAATGGAATTCATAGAGAAACCCATAAGGGACAAAAATAAAATGCTTTATATTTAAAATGTTTGTTCATATAGGAAGAGTGAAAAGGGACATCTTGTGACTTCTGTGTACATGTTGCATTCAGGGCAGCAACTCCATTTTTTATAAGTGATGGGTCAGTGCAACACAAAGGAGGAAAGGCAACTCAGAAAGCAAGATAAAATCTCTTTTACAAGGAACAGATTTAAAAGATGGCCTGTAGGACATGTAGGAGGACTGAATTTGTGTGGAAAAGGCAATGGCAGTTTCTATAGGAGCATTATGGAGTCAAGGAATGTGGTACTATCTGAAAAATACAGAAATTTGCAACGAGTTAGATAGGCCTGTCCCAAACTCTAAACCTTTTGAGACATGTCCATCCTCAATTTACAGTAGTCAGTGCATTAAAAAAAGGCTACAATAAATTAGAAAACTCTTAGACTAAACTGTATGGTTTGATTGATAAAGCTATATCAAATTGCTTTATTTCATGCTCTTCTGAAATTGGTAGGCATAGGATCACTTCTTTACATTTAACTTGTGCTGATTAGCTGGTTTTACCTTAATAACTCACTATGATAGTGACCGCCTTATCTTGCCCTTTAATTTTAAAATTAATGAAGTAATCATTTATCTTGGTCTCTTTCTGTGCTCTGCCCAATTACTTTAGTGCTGAATGGTACTTTGCATTTTTGCTGGTCCATTAGTCCCCTATCATGCTCTTTCTGGACTTCTTTGTTCAAGTGAAGGATAATTAAATAGTGTCTTTTAGAATCTTTATAACCTTGACACATAAATTTCCTTTGCAAACAGTTTAACTTAATAGATAAATGTCACTTAAGCATTGGTACTTACTTTTGTTTGCTTCTGATTAAGGTATCTTAACTCCAAATCATGTCAAATAACAATCTTCCTTGCTTTATTGTTTTGTTTTTAGATGTAGATCCACATCTTGACCCTTTCTAGTAAACCATTGCTACATTGAAGATGCATGGAAAAAAGCTATTACTTTTTGACTCCCTAATGTGGCAGACTTTGGACTGTCTACAGAGAGATAAAAGAAATTTTGCAGCATTGGACAGAAAGAGAATGAAGCAAGTTTAACCCTGGCTAGTTCACCATTCAAGGCTTGAAACTTATAAATGCAGAGCAGTCTGCTGTGGACTTTATGAAATAAGGCTGCAGTGAGCTGTTTACAAAAGATCTGCACTATTAGGAGCCAGCCTCTTTCTGCTTGCTTGGGCAGTCTCACAAGCTCTTTGTTTGCCCTTTATGGTCTGAATGAAAAGTAAATTTTAAAGCTTGATGGCATTTATTCAGAGTATGTTCTATACTAGGAAATGTGACTCTTTTATCCGGGAATGGCGAGGAGGTCTGTAAAGAAGAGAGATTTGGTGCAGAAAAAAGAAAAGATTTGCTTTTTATAACATTTTCTCCTTTCTTGAAGAATTTCTCAATTTTAATTTAATTGAATTCTTCCTAGGTTTATGAAGTTAGAGAGAAATCACATGTTTATTGGGGAAATGTTGATGATCTGAATACATAGCAGGTTCAGAGATTAACAGGTTAAGAAGAAATGTCTACTGCATACAGCCTACAGTATATTCAGCTGCTATTACATTCACATTTTAATAAGTACAAGCAATGTGACTGACATTTTCTGAATTTTCATGCTTACATGAACAAATATAACTGCACTGGCAGTACCTCTAAAGTGAAGGCTGGACCTCTATTTAAATCTGTACTGTCATCTCATTCAATATAAAGTTTTGTAGTGAACTTCTTTGTTCCTACTTTTCACCAGAAAGCAGCGCCTGCATTGAAATAGTACTCATATTGAAATAAGCAGATGTGGAGTGTTTTAAAGAACATATAATATAAAGATTTTGGAGAAGTTCAGCGTATCATTATGTTGAATGTAATGGTTCAACACACCATTTTGTATAGGAATGCAGAAGCTAATTAACAAGTGCGTATTTCTTGTGAAGACATGTAATTTCTTTATTTTCAAGAAATTTAGTAGTTGGAATCCTGGTCAAAAAAGGCAAAAGCTTTTAGTGACCTCAACAGCATTATGCATTCACTGCCACCTTAATCTTTTCAACTGGTGATGTGCACTGAACTATGAGTGAGACACAAAACATTCTGCCTTACCATTTCTCTCTGGCATCTTTCTGGATGACAAGGTGCAAAATACTTTTAATTGGCTGAAGTAAAGCACAGACTGAAACACTGAGCATGCTAGTCTATTCTGACTTCTCACATAGCATAGGCCATAGAATTTGATTAAGTAGTAACTGGACTGGTTGCTTTATTACATATCTTTGGCTATCATCTTATCTTGATTTAAAGACAGTGTTCAATGGAGAATCCATAAATGTGACTGTATGTTCTTCTAACTGCTTTAGTGTTTGGGTTCTATTTAGTTCAGTATAAAGTATGCTCTGCACAGGTAATCTGAAAAAAATTCAGAACAGCTTAGCCTTATTCTTAGATCATTGTACAGGACACACAGCAATGATTCTTTTATTGTTTCATCAGATAATCTGAATGTTTCTTTCTGTAGCTCATCAACTATATATCCTAGATTTTATTCATTATACAAGATGATACTCAAAGGAAATGTCTGACAAACCAATTAATATCTCTCAATCATTCTGGATTAGGAATGTTAATTCACAACTGGCAGCCATCCCAAAACCATTTTGGCAATTTGAACAAATCTACATTCTTTCTCTGTTATTCATGATTTTTCACTGGAAACGTTCAATTGGAAAAAAAAAAAAGTAAGTGAATATATTTAACTCTAATTCAAAAGAAGAAAAAAAAGAAGAAACATAGGCAATTGTCAGGGTATTTTTTTCAAAATTAATTTACTTAAAATATATTAAAATAAATTTAAGAAGGATGGTAATGTATATTATTACTGTCACCTATTAAATATTGTTAGATAAATAACTCAGTCCTGGCTACCATTTTTCACTATACCCATTTCTGACGTACTGCCTCTGATTGACCATCTGTATAAAACCACCAGTCCCAGTATAATGTTTTCCTTCTTTTGGCATGTCTCAAACCACATTTAGTAGGCCAGACCATGGCCTTGGGCTGCCCTTGGAAACACATTCTGGCTTCCACAGACTTGTTCCTTTGCTGCTCTGACAAACTGGAAGCACTACTTGAACATATACAGTTGTAAGGTGGTCTCCATTTATACATTTCGTTGGTTTTGCAGTTTCTGATTGTTCTTCCCACAGTACTATACTCTTGCCTTGCCATAATTTAAGAAGGCCTGCTGCCTTGTTTTAATTTCTTTTTTTGTCTTAAATTCTCTAAAATTAGTCTATAAAAAGCTTGATACTGTGATATACTCAGCCTGTTTCCACAGCAGAAATCTAAGGTGAAGATGAAACTAAGGTAGGAATATGCTATAATCAAAGAGAAGAGGAAATAATTTCAAGGATTACTCTTTGATTAAGGCAAATAATCAGATTTAGTGTGGATACTGTCGTTATGAAAGTAATGAATCTGAGAGTTATTGTACTGTCCACTAACAGGGTTCTGAAAATAAAATAAAGCCTTTACAGTGATCTGTCATCCTGCTCATGGCCACTTTCCTTTTAACATTGATTTTTTTTCTTTTTTCTTTCACAAACCAAGCAGTTGATAGCTTGTGCCTGCAAGAATAAACTACCAGCCACTTTGTTCATGACAGCAGAAATCAACATTAAGTGGAAAGTGACTAGGTACAGGATAATTGATCCCTTTCAAGGTTTCTTTATCTTATTTCCAGGCTGGTGCTGGGGTACAACAAATTGCCTCTTTTGAACAATTGGCACTAATTGACATCCCAGTTGGCAGTCTATAGGCTGAGCACAAAAGAGAGGCTGGAATGAGCATGGAGTCTGAACTGACCTGACATAAGAAGTAATTTCTGCAGCAAGTACTAAAACACCCTCATGGAGATTGTGTAGACACTGCTATGCCTGTTCTCTGACAACAAAAAAAAAAGCAACAAACCCATGCATGTGCCGTCATTTCTACAGCCTTAACAGCATTCCGTTTATTAAAAAAAAAAAAAAAAGTTCATTAATGTCCTTCACAAAAAAAAAAAAAAAGAAGACGTAAAAAAAATCCCAAACCAAAACCCCACAATAAAGATTTATTAGCCTGTCTCCACAACTCATGCAGTAGCTCAGGTTCTCAGGTTAATACTTTCCCAATAGAAGAATGTTTCCTTCACACAAATTGCTGATGATAACCATACATATTACCAGAGATTTGCTTTTGTGACATACTAGACTAGATAATTTTATCTAAGATATTCCCTTTTGATTTGAAAAATTAAGAGAAAGTTTTTCAGAAATTTCCACTATCGCGAACTAACCAGTCACATCACTCTTTAATCACTCTAAATACTTATTTTATTTGCAATATTAAATTTATCTGTCATTAATCCTCAGAATATATCTCTGTTAATGCTTTCATTTATATTATGATGCCTGGAAGATTCAATTAACACTGAACCATTTGACCTAAACTTTGTTTAGACCTAAAAAGGTAAAAAAAGGTTCCCTATTCTAAGACTTGCTATCAAAGTATATAAGTGATACTAAAGAAAAAGCTCAAACTATTTCTTCAAGGTCATGTAATTGCCCTATGTCTAAGCCAAAAACAGGAAAAAGGTTCTCCTGACCACTGTGTCAAACTGCTTCATTTTCTGAAGTTGCCACAATGGACCAGGAGTTATTTCAAATCTCCAGGTGGTTACAACAATCTATGGGGAAAGCTGACAGCAAGTATGGCAGACCACAGTCATGCCAAAATACCTATTACATCTAAGTCTTTGAGTCATATGGATAATGGAAAATTCTGCAAGCAATTTTTGATACTGTATTTCTACCTGTTTCAAACAGATTTTACCAGCATTTTGTTGCTATGATTCTGTTTTCTGTGAATCTTTTTATGATGAAAAGTGTTACTCTGTGTTTTTTCTAAGCACTACTTGTTCCATTACCAAAGTCTTAAGTGGCAGCTCCCCATGTACTCTAGCAATACAAACCAAAAATCATCCCAAGACTGAAAAAAACCATGTTGCGAATACATTCTGAATGCAATTGTTTTGGAATAATGATTATGCTGTCAGCTTCTTAGATTAATGAACTCTTTCAGAAGATATTCAAAGAGAACAATTAAACTACTAATATCTTATTATCCCTGAAAAAACATTTCTGACTAGTATCAAATGTTTAAAAAGTAGCTATTTCATGCCTTTAAAAGTAAATAAGGTCTCTGTAGCACTGTACACTGATGATCACAAGATGAATTTGCTAATGAAATGAATTATCTTGGAAAACACTTGTGTTTTAGTCAAGGGTGATATCATAGTTCTTATTGTTCGCAGTGTATTTCTTAAACAGTTACAAGTAAACAGTATTACTTAAACAGTTCTGTAGTTTAGTCGTTACAAGTGTTTATGTTGCTGTGTAAGGATGAAGAAGGAAAGATGAATGGTTTCAGAAGGATGAAGAAGAGAAGATCATGATTTGCAGAAGAAATGTGTAGCATGTTTGTCTATCAATCACCATTGAAATTCAGGTTTCTCTTTGAATCTGACCTACTCTATGATATGTGGTAATGGTCAGAGCATTCAAAACATGTAATTTCTTCTTGCATGTGAACTTTGAAATAATAGCTGTTCAGTGCATATCTCTATTTCCCCTTTGCTCCTCTCTCTACAATGGTAATTTGTGTTTCAATTGCCTTAACATTGTGTGACACTGACAGATGCTATAAAGACAGGCTGGAGAAGTCACATTTGTTCCCTTCACTGTCATTAGCTATGTGCCTTTAATGGTAATCACAGCCTGTCCTCACATCCCAACATTTAACTGTACCCATCCGCTTGTGGAGATGCTGTTAGCACATCGGGAGATGAGTGTGCACACAGCGTATTTTCTGGATAATAATATTATATAAAAGTGGGAATTCCTCGTTATTATTCTCCACCTTTAAAGGGGAAAACAGGAGCATCTGACTTTTAGCTTTTGGAGTTATATGAGCATATAGCAATAAGGTTCATGGGCAGCATATTAAAATAATTGAAACAGAGCCTAATACCAGCCTCAGTTTCAAGATGCTTGTGCCAGCATTGAAATTACTGATAATTCTATTTACTTCTGTTTATTTCTAATCCTTTAGAATTCTTGCATCTGAGTTTACACTTTTGCTGATGGCTTGCAATGTGGCCTACAGACATTGCTTTGAAACTGACTGTGGAATCTAAACTATATGGCAGTAGTTTAAATTCAGTATCTCCTCAAGTAAGATGAAGAACCATTACACACAATTTATTGGGAGAATGAGAAATGGGTGTCTTGGATAATTCTGGGTAATGCATTGTAAAAAATTGAAATAAATTTTATTATTTTATGTAACAACCTAATTTTATACAACAACCCAATTTATACAATTGTAATAAACATAAATTTAGGACTGGACTGCTTAGAGAAAGTGAGGTTAAAGAATCAGCTAGCCCAAAATCTGTATTCAAAAGTAACCATAAGCAAACTACTAGAAGAGAGTACAGATAACACTTCTCTGACAGACTTTCCAAACTTTTGTAGATCAATGACCTTCTATGTCAGAGGTGTTATTTTGTTGTTTAATAGAGGATGGTGGTGGGAGGAGGGAGCATAAACTTGTCTGTGATTTATTTCATGTCTTTGTCAGTCCCTTGTGTCTGAAGCTCCTTTGGTGCCCATGACTGCACCTCCTACAGCTTCACTGAGCACTGATTGCCTCCTCTGCTGTTTTTTCCTCACCTTTCTACCTTCAAAAATCCTGTTCCTGACCTAGGAATGGCTATAAGATATACTTTCAATCTTCTCCATTTCAGTTATGACTTTCTTTCACATCTCTCCTGTCTGTTCAGTACTGGCAAACTTCTAACCTTTTTCATTCAGAAGTAATTCAATATGTTTCAATGTCCTTCAGCATCTCCACATTACCACATGTATTGCATCTTTTCTGAGATAAAGGATCACTGCTGCATGCACAGCGTGATTTGTAAAATAGCATAATGATCTTTTCTCATTTGTTCAAATTTGTAAATATTAAGAATATTTGAATCCTTTTAGACATACAGCTACAGAGCACTGAGCTAATGTTTTCAAAAGATTATTAGCCCTGTTTAAAAAAAAAAATCCAAGTCATATACACAATCCATTTAGTCTTACATATGAAATATTTCACTTTTTTTCTTCTATCCCCACTCTGTTTGGTTAGCAATATGTTGCCGTACTACAGCTTTGGAAAAGAATAGGAATTTTTTTCATTAAAATTTGTGGAACTCAACTGTGTAACCTTTGGCCAAATAGCTCCTACTGGATGATGTGAGTAGTAAGGTAATAATATATGTGAACAAGGATATTAGAAACAAGTGGTTTTTTACTACAAAGAGAAAAAATACCACATTCTAAATTTCTGCTTGGACAGAGTATTCATATGCAAATAAATACTAAGTAAATACAGTGAAACGAGTAAATGGGAGAATCTCAGAGGTCAACAGCTAGCCATGAGAATCATTTAAAAAGCATAAAATCATTAAACAAGAACATACAATGAACAATAGAGGAATACTCTGGTTTAAAGACCTCAAGATCTATTAATAAGAATGGACAATTGCTGATTCTTTAAGCGTGAAATGGGATTTTATTTTGGCAGAACATCTTCAGATAAAATGGACACAGGAAATAAACAAACCTGTGTTTTTTGCAGTACCATCTACTTCTAACTCCTTTTCAAACCTCTCACCTTTTTGCCTGAATAACAGCAAAAGAAACCAAACCAGAAGGGCTTCCTGGCTCAGGGAATACTGAGTACAGAAATGTTTCAACTTGTGATGTTTTGTTAGTTGTAACTACCCCACATGTGGGTCTGGCCATCTGACCTACCAATGTGACTTAAATGTAATACAGCTTTTTCATCCCTGCCAGTACCTAATTATCACAGAAACAAGAGGTTCCATTTTTCTTAGCTTTATCAGTTGCAGAAGGCTCACCTACTGTTTTGGCATCCTTTCATTCTTTTCTGTCTTTTTCCCCTTTTCTCTTCTCTGACCTGAACTGTTCTATCCACCATCAATACAAGCATGTCAAAATAATACAAGTTTTGGAGATTTAATTTTAAGACTGCTAGTCGGTTGATGTCTTCTGACAATATTATTGTTACTGTAACAGCAGTGCTTAAAGCAGGAGAGCATTAATTGACTAGAAAACAAAGCTTTCCATGCAGACTTGTACCTCATGTTGCATATGGCAGGCCCACAGCTACTTTCTGCTGTCAGTAGTGTATAAATTCTTCACAGAACAATGTATTTTTAGAAGAGTAACCGACAACCTTAGCCTACAGCAAAGTAGATGGAAAAGGAGATTGCATTTTGTTTTTTTTTGTATTGACATGAGTGACTATTACGGAGTGTACTGCCTGGTGCAAGAAAAGGGAAACATGAACAAGGTGATAAAATTGTTATTCCTTTGTTTCACACAGCTACCTTAAACACTAACAGAAAATACTTACTGCATTATTTCAACTCGGTAGATTTGATAAATCAGAATGTCATCCTTCAAGAACTGCATTATCTTCTTAATTAGGAGGAGATGAGTCAGCTTGGGAAAAAACCTCACCCGATTGCTACAGAAGTTGTTAGAATAATAAAAGTTAGAGGTGGAAAAAAGCCAACATTTATCACTTTTTCAGGTGCCAGTCTTCTGTAGTTTATGTTAATATGACATGAAAGCTCAACATCACTTTCTTTTTTTTTTTTCTTCTTCTGGATTTGAAACTTTTCAGACAGCATTTGTCATTCCAGTTTTGAGCCTGCAGTGGGCACTGTACTTATGTATAGTATGGAGTTCTGATTTCATAATCTGAAACTCAATTACACACACTCATACATTTATCTAAGAAACATAATTTTCCAAGTTACTCTTTTATATGCTTAAGTCTAGCAAAGATGTACTAATGATGAAAAAAGACTCTATATTGAAATAGCAATAATAATATAATGATGTTAATAATTAAACATCTATTACATAATACATATTATTTACTCTATTTTAATAAATTTGAAAACATGTTAATGTAATTAATTTAAATATAATATTATTATTATC
>JANHFX010026889.1:14346-29031 GCA_027560015.1 Chloroceryle amazona | reverse complement strand
TTTCCTTTCCTTTCCTTTCCTTTCCTTTCCTTTCCTTTCCTTTCCTTTCCTTTCCTTTCCTTTCCTTTCCTTTCCATCTGGTTTTATTTATTTCTTTAAAGAATAAGTCTCATTTTTACAGACTTGTTTTTTTTTTTTTCCCCAGCTTTCAGGGCTGGAAACATACTTTCTACTTTCCATCCCCCTTTTCCAAATTCATACAGAACATCTGCTGAATCTCCTGAGGATGGACAGGAGTTGCAGGATGGGGCTCCTCCCTTGCACATAACATCCTGGGGGATGGGATGACATCTCCAGCACTGGTGTCACAAGCAAGCTGGGCTCTCCCAGCTCCAGGGCAGTGCTGGCTCCTCTTCAACAAGAGCCACAAAAGCTGGGTGCCCTGGAGGACTTGGGGCAGGTGTGGAGAGAGGTGACAGTATATGGCATAAGGCCAGGACTGAGAGGTACCAAGGAGATCATCGCATGGCAAATGGACAGTGGTTTTATTTTCCATGCAGGACACACAATAGCAAGAAAGTCACCACCATGGGATGTCCCCAGAGACCAGAAATACAAGTTTTTAAATATGATCTAGGATTAAGGTATGGAGATTGGCTCTACAGGAGCTACTAAACCTCTTGATCTAGGGCCCAGGACATGGGTGGGATATCCTCTGTCCCACCACCGTTCTTCAGTTTGATGGGTGGGTTGGGGCCTGCCGAGAGGGAGAACAGAAAACAGGACTCCCCTGGGGGTACAACATGCAGAAAATGGCCAGAAGACAAAGGTCCACAGGCCGAAGCAAAAGCACGTGAGAGGGACATGGAGCAGAGCAAAGCTCCCATCCACCAGCCAATGGAGCTGGGGCTGAGAAGGGGCAAGTTCTCACCCTCCCTTGAGGAATGGCACTGGCTTTTGCATCTTAATGTGCTCCTGTCTGTGTCAGGAGTTGTGGTGAGGGAGATCCATGCAGAGCTCCTGGGTGGCTGGAGGTGGCTCTGTTCCCGTGAGAGCTTTTCACAGCCCCATCTGGCCCAGCTCATCCCAGGAGCAGGGGGGTTGGACATCCCAGGAGTGGGACAGAACATCCCAACAGCAGGATGGGATATCCCAGGAATAGGAAAGCACATCCCAGGAGGAAGTCTTCATGCCACCTGGGATCACTCCCTCTAGGTGTACCTGCAGCCTGAAGTACAAGTCCCCTCCCTTCTTAGGGCTCAGCTCCTGATGCACCTCTCTGCAAAGCCACCACGTCCTTGGTGCTCCCTGTCCTGAGGAATACGGGTGAATTCTGCCCCTGGTCACTGCTGGAAATCATCATGGTTTTTCTAGCCAACCCCCTGTGGACGTGGGTACCTCCTTGGCAGTGGGAGTGTGGTTTTGGGCAGGTGCTCAATGCCCATTTTGTTACGCTGCCTGAATCCTTGCCTCAGCCAGATGGGCAATGGGGGCTCCTGGATCTCAGGGTAGGGTTCAGGACCTGATGCCCTCAGAGGTTGCCTAAATCAGCAAAACATCTCTGGTTTGCTTTGATGTGGGTGAAGGAGGCCTTTAAACATTGACACGTGAAAGAGGAGGAGGACAGGGGGGTTCCTGGAGGCCAGGGAAAACCTAGCTGCCTGGGGGAAGGATTATGAAGAGGCTGGAAAGAACCCAGCAATGGAAGCAGAAAGAAGCTTCCACATCCCTGGAAGTGCTCAGAGCCAGTTTGGATGGCACTTTGAGCACCCTGCTCTAGTGGGAGGTGTCCCTGCCCGTGGCAGGGGGGTTGGAATGAGATGATCTTTAAGGTCCTTTCCAACCCAAACCATTCCACAATTCCACATTTCTGTGATTCTCTGATATGTTGGACAGAGTGAGGGTGCAGTGGCCACGCACCCGTGCCTGAGCAGACCACTCTTTTTGAGTGCCATACCAAGAGTTTGGGTTTCATCCCTGCAGGAAAGACCAGAACTTCATGTGGCTTTTACAAGACTGAACATATCACCCCAACCAGCAGTGCTGGCCTTGCCAAGCACTGTGGCCTTGGCTCTGCATCCTCCCAGCCCCAGGTGGGTGCTGATGGAGATGTCAGCGCTTCTATTTCTATCCAGCTTCCTCAGGAAATCTGCCTCCTCTGATATCCCCCCGTGTCTCAGCACCTCCAAGCAACCCCTGGCCTTGCTTGGCAGAGGTTGAGGAGGATTCATTTTGGAAGGGTTTGTCTAAGCCAGATGTGGGTGAGACCCTCCCCCCGCCCCAATGCAGCTGTGGAGGGAGGATCTCTGCTTTCCTCATCACTCCTTATCAGCTGGTAGCTGCTGTCCCCATCTCAGCTTTGCACGTGCAAGCACAGCCTGGTGCCAGCAAACACCGTGGGCTCATCCGCTCCCAGGGTGTCAGTTCAATGGTGATGGCCTTCACAGAAACCTGGCATGGTGGGGCTTGGAAGGGCCCTCTGGAGTCTACCAGGAAAGGGAGAACAGTAGAAAGGTCAGCAAGGGTAGGTAAGACAACGTGGACAAACCCCATGGGTGATGTCTGGAGTAGCCAGGGAAGCACTTGCAGTTCTTGGGGTGTAAACTCACCTGAGGTCATGGGGGTGGCCCTGGCCAGGGGACACTTGTGAAAGGTCATGTGGGTGGAGAGGGTGATGCTGTCCCACCTGTGAGTGCTCAAGGTGCTGGTGCAAAGGGCAAGACAACCTTAAAACCTCTGGAGTCCTTAGGAGGAGAAACTGGGAAATCTCTCCTGAGGTCCCCTGACCAGCTTTGCTTTTCCCTTCCCAGTGCAGTGATGACTGTGTGCAGCACTTGGGAGGGAGTAGGGTCTGGACTGTGATCGGGACAGGGCTGTGAGGTTGAGCTGGAGAGATTTTTTTTTGGAGAGGCTACGGGCCCAGACAGACCTGACCCAGCACCTGCTGGAGGTGATGGGAGAACAAAAGCATTGGAGACTCAAGAGATCGTAGCTTTAATCAGGGACCTTCCCGAGGTGACATGCCCCCTTGCCCTGCTGTGGACACAAGCCTCTTCCCACGCGTGGAAATATCCAGGAGGAGGGATGGAGGAGCTTGGGAAGGAGAGAAGTAGGAAGAAAAGATATGAAAGTTAGGTAGCTCTATGGGTCAAAAATATACAACACCGATATCATACATGGCCATCAGTCCCCTCTGGCCAGCAGGCTGGGGACTGGTGGTAGCCCCACATAGCCAGCCCTGCTCCGAGTCCCCCCTGCCCTGTGGGGGGGTTCACTTCCGCCGCCCGATTTGGGCCATGAGGTGCGCGTTGGCGGCGGCCTTTGCCCGCAAGTTCTTGGCTTTGGCGATGTTGAAGAGGATGTTCATGATGTTGGTGGGGACATCAAGGGAGAGGGTCACCTTGGTGCGGCGGTCGCTCTTGGCTCGGTTTTGGTACGTCTTCCCCTTCACCTGTGCCTGGGAGATGTATTTGTAATGGCCTTCCCCCGGGAATGTCCTTTTCTCCACCTCTTCATCCACCGCATCCTCCACCTCCTCCTCCTCAGATGCCTCCTCTGGTGATGGGGACTCGAAGCTGCGCTTGTCCAAGATGGTGTTTTCCTCCGGGTGGCTCTTCTGGGCTTCGGTGAGGGCAGCGTTGAGGCAGCTGAAGATGGAGGCAGAGTTGTAGAGGTGGAAAGCCCGGCCGGTCTTGGCGGCACAGAGGAGGGTGAGGAGGAGCAGCAGCCTGGTGTGGGGCATTGTGGTGGCCTGACTGGGAAGAGAGCGAGGGGAGGGTAGAGGTGGACATGAGCTTCCCATGGGGCCCAGCATTAATCATTGCCCCGTGGCTCCATCCCCAGGATCCCCCTCCACTCTGGGTTCAGGACAGGCTGCCCCATCTACTAGATGACCTTTAAAGGTCCATTTCAACCCAAGCCATTCTATGATTCTATGGCACATTTGGGGATCAGTCCCCCTGTGGACATCCCTGTCTGGTGACCTGGAGGCACCTCCAAAATCACTGCACAGCACCATCACTCCCTGCTTCAAATATGGTCATTGTTGGGGGTCTTGCAAGAGCTGAAAACCTCCAGACAATCCTCCTGCTCTGCAAAACCCCCCTGTTTCTCTGGGAAGCCACCCATCTCCCTGTAGACCCACCCAACCGCTCATGAAGGCCACCGAAAAGGCCACAAGGGACCTTCTGGTGGAGGTCTTTGCTCATGATGAGGTGCGACAAGTGATCTCGTGGCCAGCCCTGAGGGCACACGGTCCCTCCGGGTGCCTGGAGGTGTTTTGGCATTCCCAATCTTCGGGCCCCATCTTGTGGTAAGCACATGGCATGGCACGCCCTGGCCAGGGGAGAGTCACCAGGGGTGCGGGACCCTTCCTGGGGCAAAGATTTCACTGATAAGTTGTTTCCCATGAGGACAGGAGTGTGGAGGGGCCAAGGGAGCTGGAGAAACCCCTGGGAAGCTTTTGGAGAGCAGGATGGGTCTCACGAGTCTCCGTGGACATTTGTGTCTTGGGGCTACTGCTGGGGCTGGTGGGCTGGGTGGGGGAGATGTCCTCAGACTCCGATGTCCTCAGACCCCCATGTCCTCAGACCCCTCCAAATTCAAATCAGATTACTTGTCCCTAGGGGACGTCACCCTGGACCTGCTCTTCAGCCGCTGAGCACGGTCCCTGAAGCCGCTGTCACCTTGACTCTGCCATCCCTCGGAGGGGAGGTTGGGGCAGATTTAGCCCCTTAATTCTGCCCTTTGCCATCACTGTAGGATGGGGGAAGAAAACTCCATCCCAGGCACACAACCCCCATGTGAGGACAATTCAGAGCCAGAAACTCTCCCTCCTTCAGCCCCAAATTTAAATCCCAGGACTGAACTTTTGCATGCAAAAGCTTAATGGGATGAAGCCCTTTCTCCCACCCCAAAACCTCCCTCCCACCCTTTGCAGCTGCGTTTCAGCCCCAGAAGAAGCAGCTCCACCCTCTCCACCCACCCCCCAGCTCCTTTGCAGCCCCTTCCAGCAGGATGAGGAGCTCGGGGCATGAATTTAGACATCGGTAAATTTCTCACCCTTGCCTCCTGGGGACATTATTTGGCCCCGATCTTCTGGATGGAGAATGGAAACAGCTTCAAAACCCCTCGCAGAGCCGACACGGCTGCTGGGAGAGAACCGAGCTGGGTTGAGCTGCCGCTGCTCCCTCCAGAGCAGCATCTTCACCTCTCCTCTCCCCGACAGCTATTTCACGACTATCTGAACTGCTTTGTCCCCGCAGCCCGTTCAGGCTTTTCCTGCTTAGCCAGAAAATCCTCTCTGGGTACCTCAGGGAAAGGCAGAGCGAAGGGGAAACGGGACTGAAGCGCATCCGTGCCCAGCGCCTGGTCCTCGGTGGAGATTGCGGTAAAAAAAGAGCAAAAATCAAAGCAAACCGGCAAAAAAATGCAGCGTCGGGCTGAGCTGGCCGGACGGGATGAAGTGATATTTTGGGGTTTATTATTTTTCGTGAGGATTTTGTACCCTGATGTGCTAGAAAGTTGTTGGTTTGGGGTTTTTTCGGATGAGAAAAGATGGAATTGGGTTTTCTTCCCTGCTTAAATAGAACAAAACCAAAAGAAAACAGAGAAAGAAAAACCACCTGCGGTGGATCTCAGGATGTCGGAGTTAAATCTCCTGCTGCCGAAGGGTGACCTGTGGGTGCCTTTCCTGCCGGTGGATATCACCGGGCTGCCCACGAGCAATTTCCAGGTGGAATATTGAGATGCTTCCGACAGCCTCGGCAGGACCGCTCGGATGGGCTGAAGCTCTGCCTCTCACCTTCCAACCACAAAAACTCAATCGCTCCGGCAAAGCAAAGCTCTGCAAACTGGAGGCAAAACAGTTTGCTGGTTATCACGGGCTCCTCAGCAGCTGAGACACTGGAGTAAAGTCGGTGTTGTGTTTTTTTCACTTTTCCCCTTGTCAAAAAGTAAGTCTAGAATAAAATAATACCTTGGGTGAAATCTGTAGGCTTTTTAAGCTCTTTCTGTCCCGATGCAACCTCTGCTTTCCTAATAAATCTCTCCTGACGATGCTGAATTCCCAGGGCTCCAAAATTCCAGCTGAGCCGGTGGGGATGGGGCTGTGCCCTCCTCTCCTCCCCATCCCTTTCACCACAGCACTGATTTGTATCCTTACTTTTTGATTGCCCACGATTTCCAAACCCTTCCCATGCTGCCCAGCCTGATTTGCCTCCCCAGATGGTTATCATAATAATAAATATATATGTATTTCTTTGCTCGGGAGGGGAGGAATCAACACAATACCCCAAACAGTTTCTCCCTATCCTGCTTTTTTTGTTGTTGTTTTTTTTTTTTTTCTTTGTTTCTTTGCATTTTTTTTAATCTTGCAGAGCAACTGGGGAGCCTCATCTCCCCAGGAAAGCACTAAAATATTTAAACTTTGTGCAAATGAAGCCGGCTGCTGGTTAATAAATGAAATCCAGGCACTCACCCGGTATTCCTCGGTGGTCGGGATGGGAAGGGGCTGCTGCAGACTCACTCTGAGGAGAGAGGCATCAGGCGCTTTCCCCTGAACTTCTGCACCCTCGCTTTTCTTTTATTGTTATTAAGAGGGCTGTGGTATTTATTTTTTTTTTTCCCCCCTTATTATTATATTTTTATTTTTTTTCCCCTTCTCTCTCTCTATGGAAACACTTTTCTCCTCCCTCGTGTATATATAAAAATGAGTGATCACGGGGTTTGAGTCGTAACTCCAGGCGTGGAGCCTTCGTTTGGGCATGATTTCATTAAAAGGAAATCAGAGGGAGACGGCGACGTCACGGGGCTGTGATGCCTCTCCCCATTCAGAAGGAAAAAAAATAAACGGGGGGGAAGAAAGAAAAAAAAACCAAAAGATTTCTGAAGATATTTCACCTCCAGCCTGGTGAAAAACCCTCCAAAACGGATCAGGCAGCTGCACTTTCCCCCCTCTCCTCCAAGTCCCTTGGTGTTTGAAATGTGAAGGTTTTTATGCCCCCTAAGGATGCCCGTTTGGTTCTTTAGTGTTGATTATCAATTTTATCCCAATGAATGTGTTGCTCTTCAACCCTGGCAGAACCTTGGCAGGGTTTTGCCCCATAACCCCCATCCACAGCAGGGACAGACTTGCCCCGCTCCCATTTCTCTGGCCTCTGCCTGATTTTACAACTCTGGAGGCTTTTGTCCTCCCATGCAGGCAGGGAAACCTCTAGAAGGTGGAAATTTTGAGGAACTTCTTCCAGGATGTGGAAGCACAGTCCCAGGTGCACCACAGAGGTAGGAATAAGGTGTGTCTTGGAAAAAAAACCAAACCTTCAAACTCCTCAAACTCACTGATGTCCAAATGAATTAATTCAGATTGCCCCAAGGTGGTAGCAAGCAGGAAACAGCCCTCCCAGTCTGGGGTCCCAGTGTCATTTTGGTACTGGTGTGGCCAGAGAGAGGTCTTCTGCAATGCCCAACTGGTTTGCAAACAAAGAGGATGGGGATGGAGGTGTCCCTGCTGGAATCAGGGGTTGCTCCATGGGATCTGGGGCTCAGACACCCAAAGGAGTCAGATCTTTGGTGGAGGATCCTTCCAAAGGCCATCAGAGGTTTGCATCTGGGCTGGAGGCTCCTGGTGGCCCCAGGACCCTGCCCAGCCCTGCCTGCTTATCAGAGCTTCTCTCTGAAACCTGCTTGGCCTTGCCATTGTCACCTTGTTCCATCAAAGACAGGGTGGGGTGCAGTCATCCCTTGGAAGGGACAAATCCTACCAGAATTAGGGAAAATCCTCTGAGAAACCTCAAGAAAGGTTAGAGCAGCCAATGGCAACCCTGGATGGGCTGCAGGTTGGAAGAGGGAGATGTTCTTCCTCTCTGACTGCACACTAATGATGGTCACAGCTGCTCCTTTGGAGAAGAGGAGTCATGATTCTGGAAGTTCTCGAAGGAGCATCTTTGAGCTTCTCACCCAGCCCCTGAAGATTCTGGCCACTGTCTGAGAGGCAGTGACAGGTAATGGTGAGAGGTCAACTTTGGCTCCAGTCCTGGGTGGAACATTTTCCTCCTAATCACCTCCAGCTATTGGCTGAGACACACCAGGATGCTGGACACACCAGGATTTCTCCAGCAATTCACTCCTCTCTCATTTTCATTTGAAACTTTCACCTCCTGGACTTATGTTTTCCTTTCCCCTCCTTCACCAAGACCTGGAGGGTGGCCTGGTTATCCAAATCTTTTGGAGCCTTTGGATGTATCTTTGGGCAAGCAAAGCCTCTTGCAGGCTTCAACACAAGTAGCTGGGTGTGAAACTTTCTTAGAAGGACTTCTTCCCAACAAGAGTGAGGGAAATCACCATATGGCCTGCAGACCTTGATCCTGTTTCTCAGGGAAACGGTTGTGGGCTCATTTATTGCAGAGGGATGAGCTTTCTGTAAGGCTTCACGGTCCCCGGAGCTGATGAAACCCTTCAGCTCACGCTCTGTGGTGAGGAAGCAGTGATAGATGAGAGTTATTTCCCACCTGTCCCCTGTGGTGGATGTCCATTAAAAATGATTTCCCCCTGTGCTTGTTGCAGATGCACCAGAGCTGATTCTCAGCAAACTTCAGCTTCCCCCAGCTTGGCCCGTGTCCTGCCTTTCCTCCACCTCCATGGGCTAAGAAGAAGTGGAGGCAGCACCATTACCCAGTACCTCAATTAGTGCTGATGAACCAGGGGGGACACCGCAGGGCAGCGCCTGAAGCTTGGCAGGAGGTATCTAATGAACTTCTTGAAGTATATGGGATTCCTTGGGCAGTGCTAAACTCCACCCTGGTTTGTCTCGACCCAGGTTTGACTCGCCATGGAAGAAGATTTTGTGCCTGGGGTGGACAGTGGGGGCTTCACCAGCATTTCTCTCTATGGTGTCTCCCTGGAGTGATGTGGTTTTCATCCTTTCACTCCCTGGGGAGCTGCAGATGTTGAGTGTGGTCCTTGCTGAAAGCTCAGGAGCCCCTTGGACTCTGTTTGGCTCAGATCACTGATTGCCCTGCATGCTTCAGGGTGGCTTAGGACTCATCCACTGTGATTCTGCTGGTCTGGGGATGGAAGGAGGGGGGTGAACATGTAAATACACGTGAGATGGGAGCTCTGGCTACTGACCCGGCCAGCAGGTGTCTGGGCACTCAGAATGCGGGTACCCCTCTGCCTACCTGAGGGAAACGTCTCCATCCCATGCTCTATCCCATTGGGGTAGAGAAGCCCTTTAAAAGGACCAGGGGAACCACTTAAAATGTCTCTGGGTGGCATTTTGAACTCGATCGCCACCTGCTCAGAGATCAGCCAAGGGATATAGAAGATGTGGAAATGTTATTGCTTCTGGCACAGAGCGAGTCTGGCATCCCCCAGCAGTAAGACAAAACTGATACCCCAGAAATCAAGGCTTGGTTCACCCCTCTGATGCAGGGACCAGCTGTCCCTGGTCACCTCCAACAGTTTTGGGTCTTCAGGCTCCAGCTAAAGCCCTGCTATTGCCAAAATCAGTGTGAATGTGTGCTCAGGTACCTGGGGAAGCGAATGTAGGTTAAGGAAAGGTGTGATGTCTAAGTAGGTTCATTAAGCCTTCCTAAAACCCACTGTCTCCCAGAGATGATGGGGTCTTCAACTTAGTTCAGTGCCTCTCCAAAGTGAATTAAACTATCTGAAGAGTACAGGTTAGAATCATAGAATCATTTGGGCTGGAAAAGACCTTTAAGATCATTAAGTCCAAAGAATAGGGACAGGAGAAGGTCTATTTAGTTGCATCCACACAAGTGATGGCTGCTCCATCTTAGCAACCATCTTGTCCCTTGTGGTGGGGTGGTTGTCCTCTCTCACCGAGGCTTTCCTGGAGTTGAGAGAAGAGAGTGTGTGGTGGAGGGAGAAGGTGTGAGCGTGTAGTTCTTACCCACTGCAACTGTTTCAGGCTGTCCCCAGGGCTTGTGAATGCTCTGAATAGTTGGGAATGGGATGTTCATCCCTTCCTGGCTAGTGGCTGCAACCAGATGACTTGGGGACACCAGGAAAGGGCTGATGCACATGCCAGGAGGTCCCGTAGGACCCTGAGGGTGTGTTTGTCAGTGTCAGCTCCTGCTTGTGCTCTTTGGTGTCTGCAGCTACCAACACAGCCTTGCATGGGAGGGTGACAACTACAGTGGTTCCATCTTCACACAGTTGGGGTTGCACCTCACCCCTTTGAACTGGGTGTCAGTGGATCCCAAAGATCTCAGGGGACCAGGGCACCAGAACAGACTGCAAGGCAGGGAGGGACTCGATGCTCAATAAACTGCTTTCCTGGGCAAGCAGCCTTGAGACAGACCTTCCCTATGGCTGCAAACGTGAAAAGCAGCCAAAGCAACCCTGAAGACACACTATGTTTGAAGGAATAGTGTATACACATGGTTCCCACCCCCAGAGTCCATCCTGCTGCCACAATGACCTGTGTAAATGTGACTCTGTTTCATTTTTACCTGCAGATGATGGAAACTACCTGAGAGAGAAGCTGGAGCATGGAGGTGAATCAATTTCCTATCTTTCAGCATGTGACCACAGGAGCTGGGTGGGAAACCCATCTCCATCTCCTGAGCATGTACTGGGGTGTATTTTGATGGTTTACTTACCCCAAAACCACTTTGCTGTTGGGAAGGGTCGGTGCAGGACAACTTCCTTGCAGGAGGCAGATCCACGTGCCAGACATGGAGGCTGCACGGTGATTTTATTAAGGGGAAATAGATAAGAGAAGGCAGCACCTAAAAAAGAATGATGGAAGATGTCAAAGTGCTGGTTCATCCCCACCAGTCTGTTTTAAAAAGCAAACTGGGACCAGTTTAGCTGTCACCGGTTGGCTACCACAGCTTGCAGATCCCTGCTTCAGTCTTTGGTCTTTCAGGGGATCGGAGAAGAGATTTTGCTGCAAGACTGAGCACGTCACAGCATGAAAATAACCCTGGGTGACCCTGGGGGAGGAGGAAGCTGTGCTATGCCCAGCCTGGAGCACCCAGGGGAGCTGTGTGGGGGTGAAGGGGACTCCCAGCTCCCCAGAGTTTCTCTGAAAGTGACCCAACTTCTGAAAAATGCAGGTTTGTCACAAAGGACCCTCACACGTCTCCCTCGTGCGTCTGTGCTCTCCAGGAGCAGGACACCTTCCCACCTCCCCACAACCTCTCACCGAGCTCAATTTCCTTCTGTGAATCATCATTTAAAGCCCAAATGTGGGCAGCTGAAGAGGATCTTATTAAAGTTTCATCACTACAACCTCTCTTCTCCTGGGGAAAATAAGACACAGTGACTTGTGGTGGTATCACACCAGAAGCCTTGACAGCAAAAAAAGGTACCCCAAATACCAGCACAGGCACAGGGGTGATGTGAGGTTCTATTTACTGCTTCCAGCACCACAACTGCATAGAGAGGACTCTGACCTGAACGCTCTGTAGGTTCACAGAAAGGCAGAAGGGAGATTTCTGCTTTGCTTTGTCCCTTATGTAATAATCTCTAAGACTCAATTTGCATTTTCCAGGCTGTGAAGGCAGGAGGACCTTGCTGTGATATGAGATTGCCCATCTCCCATCTCTTTGTAACACTACAGAGAATGGCCCTTCCTCTCCCACGAGGATGAGTTTTGGTGGGTTTCTTTTCCCCATAATTGAATTTTGGAAGTAATTTTTCACTCTTCCCAGCAGCTCTGCCACAGCAAGGCATTGTAGAATCACAGAATGTGTTGGAAGAGACCTTAAAGATCATCTCATTCCAACCCCCCTGCCATAGGCAGAGACACCTCCCACTAGGGCACGGTGCTCAGAGCCCCATCCAGCCTGGCCCTGAGCACTTCCAGGGATGGAGCAGCCACAGCTTCCCTGGGAAACCTGTGCCAGTGCCTCAGCACCCTCAGAGTGAAGAACTTCTGCCTAATAGCTAATCTACATCTGCCCTCTTTCTGTTTGAAACCATCACCCCTTGTCCTACCCCTACACTCCCTGCTAAAGAGCCCATCCCCAGCTTTCCTGTAAACCCCCTTTAAGTACTGGAAGCCCCTGTCTGTCTCTCCAAGGTGGCCTTACAGGGGCACTAAGGGCATGGCTGGGGAGTCTCCTTCTCTGGAGACTTTCAAAACCCTCCTGGACGTGTTCCTGTGCAACCTGCTCTAGGTGGCCCTGTGCTGGCAGAGGAGTTGGACAAGATGATCTCCAGAGCTCCCTTCCAATCCCTACCAGTCTCCACTCTGTGGAAGCTGTGATTCTTTGAGCTGGGACCTCATCAGAGGGAGGAGAGGAGATGGGGACATGGAGTTTGATAGCTTTGTGGGGGTTGAATTATTGCTTTGTCTTTCTTGCCCTTCTTTTCACATTCTTGGGCCTCCAGTCTCTTGCTGCTGCTGTGGGTTCACAGGGGATTCACAGCCCTGGACATATGCAAAGCACTTGGCTGCCTGTAATAAGCCCACCCCACCTTCAGTGTTTCATGTTCCTGGCACTTAATTATCTCTGCTTTGAACTTTTGATGCAAATGTAATATCAGAAATCCTCTGTGGGATTAAAAGGGCTGGGGCTATTTTGCAGATTGCTACATAAGCTCCTCCAAGAATCACTTGGGCCAAGACCAAAGACCAACTTCACCACTCACAGCCTTCAGGCACGAAATAAAGCTTGATTCTTGATGTTTTCCCTCCAAAGGAAGAAAAGTAAAAAGCTGTGGTGAAGAAAAAAAATAACCCTAAACCCTCCAAACAGTCTTCAAGTGTTTCCTGCAGTGTTTTTCTCTGCTTTCTGTCTATAGCACCTCCCACCCCTTCTCCAAAGAGATGTTTGCACCTACCTTTGCACCACCACATACCTGTACACATGCTATGTGCCTGCAGCTACGTGGGCATTACATCTCCTGGAGGAAGGATGGGATGCATCACCTCAAGATCTTTATCCTGACAGCAAGTCTACACATAAAGTCTATTTATACCCCACGGAATGAAGAATAAAAAGAGCTGCTTCTCCTTTTTCCTGCCTCCTTAAGTGGGATTGCTCCCACTGGTGAGGCTGCAGCAGCCCAACAAGGTGGGCAGGGGAGATGTTGCTCAAGAAATGTGGTTGCTCCTCTACAGGTGGGTTTTATTGGGGTAGGAGAGCTGTTGCTCAAGAAATGTGGTGGTTACTCCTCTACAGGTGGGTTATATTGGGATAGGAGAGCTGTTGCTCAAGAAATGTGGTGGTTGCTCCTCTACAGGTGGGTTATATTGGGGTAGGAGAGCTGTTGCTCAAGAAATGTGGTGGTTACTCCTCTACAGGTGGGTTATATTGTTCCTCCTGCATTTCTTTGCCACAGGGATCATAGCAATGGTTTGGCTCCTTGGCTTCATGATCCATGGGGAGGTGCTTGGAGTAGTTTGAGGGACAGGGTGGAACACATCTAGGGGGATGCAGGGCCCACTGGTGAAGCTTAGGTTGCTGGGCTAAGGGATGCCCAAGGCAAGTAAGGAGTGAGGAAGTGAGGATCTGTGCAGAGGAAGCCCGAGGGATCAAATGGGATTTGCCAGAGTGGTTTGGGATGCAAAATGGGGCAGGATGGACAGCCCGAGGCAGCTCCCACAGGGGGAGATTCTCCTTTTTTTTCCTCCTAACACACATGGTGATGATGTGAGGGGCAACTCCATCTCTATTTGCACTCCTGCTTGTCCCACCTCAGAG
Source organism: Chloroceryle amazona (assembly GCA_027560015.1). Classification (NCBI taxonomy): domain Eukaryota; kingdom Metazoa; phylum Chordata; class Aves; order Coraciiformes; family Cerylidae; genus Chloroceryle; species Chloroceryle amazona. The sequence goes on along the minus strand of JANHFX010026889.1, from coordinate 15,415 downwards.
GAGCAGAGCTGCTTTCCTGGCACAGAAAGCTTTGCAAGGCTTTTTCAGGATTTTCCTTCCTTCTCAAGGGTGTTGTGGCTGTTGGGTTGCAAGTCCACCCTTGCAGTGGGTAGGGGATAGTGTTCACCAGCAGCCTCCCAGTGACACTGGCAAGGGGCTGTATATATTAATATAGTAACGTAGCATTTACTATTGCTCCAAAAACTGATGGCTATGACCCAGAAGAGCTGTGGTCAGCACGCAAACCCCCACCACCTCCCCCACAGCACATGTGGTGGAGGCTTTTATAAGATGGACTCGCTGGTCTTCAGGTCCAGCTCTGCATTAACTCACAGCCATTTGCTTCCACGACTTCTCCAGAGCCTAAATTACTCCTGCTCTAAAAATACCACATAATTAATTAACCTATGTGAGTGCAATTCGGGCTGGTGACACGGCGATGAACTTCTTTGTTGCTTTTCACTCCATCAGGAGCCAAGACGGGGGATTTTGGCAGCTCCCTCCCAAACAGCCTGTCCTCTCCAATCTGCTGGGCGCAGCCAGAGGGTGGTGGGTGATGCTCAGGGCCAGGTTGGCAGCTCTGGTGGTCATTTCAGGGACTGTATCATTATCAAATTACTAAATTACACCAGCCCAGCCTCTTCATCTCTGATGATCCATTTTCTTTTGTCAGGGTTGCTAAGGAACTGCCCGTAGGCATCGGAAGCTGAGATGAGGTGAGTTTCACCTCGCCACACCTCTGTGCAAGACTTCCCTGGCTGGATGCACAAGAAACCCCCTCCTGCAAAGGGGCTGAGTGAGCTCAAGCTATATGTGCATGTATATTCATAGGTACAGCCCTGCAGCTCAGCTCTGGAGCTGTTTTCTGTATGAAATGAGGGATGGGGTCACTTCATGCTCCAAAATCACCTTCCACTTTGCAAACTCCCAGAGGAGCTTGTCACATGCTCAGGGTTGGTGGGTCATAGTGATGCTGCCAGGCTGGGAACAGATTGCCCCGAGAGGTGGTGGCTGCCCCATCCCTGTCCCCATTGCAGGGGAGGTGGCCAGGGCTCTGAGCACCCTGCTC
>JANHFX010026888.1:0-12954 GCA_027560015.1 Chloroceryle amazona | reverse complement strand
AAAGAAAAGAAAAGAAAAGAAAAGAAAAGAAAAGAAAAGAAAAGAAAAGAAAAGAAAAGAAAAGAAAAGAAAGAAAGTTAAAAAGAAAAAAGAGGACATTGACTTTACTGAAAACTGTAAAGCAACCAGGTGAAGTATGTAGAAAAAGAAATGACATAGAAATACAGAACAACAGAGGGGTGCAGGGTGAGGGGTGGTGATGATAGGAAGGCTCTGGCAAGACACAGGCAAAATGGACCAAGGAAAAAGGATGAAAATATAGAGATGCAGAAACTGAACAGAAGTGCTTTTAAAAGATGGTTCCAGGGAAAGTAGAAAAGCTGGAAACCTATTAAGAAGCAAGCATTCTGGACTTAATTTGTACACTAGGTATCTCACCACTTTGAGTTATTGAGGTGAGAGACAAAATATTACGGGCAGTGGATATTTAGATGACAATTTCTCATGTCCTAACTGCCAACCCCTCATTTGGTTTCTCAGAGTTCAAAAGAAGTCTCTTAGGCATGTTAAGACAAAGACTGATTTTGGCTTGAGTTGATTCTGTAAGCTGCCACTCAGACTTGTAAAGGAAAGTACACTAAAGAATAAAAATAAGAAACTCAGAAGTGGAAGAGAGAAAAAAGCTATCTTCCCGCACAAGGAATTACAGAACTTCATTCATCCCTCAAGGGAACATTATGTATCTGTCCCTGTTTGATGAAAATGTGTCCAAGACAATATAGAAAATAATAAATAGTTTAAAATGTAACCTGCTGATACTTTATTTCCAATATCAGATCTTCATTCGGGGAGTTTTGAAGTGAGCACTCTATTCAGTATTATTCTTAAAACATACATTATAACAACTTTGCAACCACTATTTTGGGGACATCAAATTTAAGTCTAACTGCTCTCCCCTGAAGATAATGTGCTACAGAATCCATAGTTTAAAATATGTTCTTAATATGTATCCAGTTGAGCCAACAGTAAGGATTTTTTTTAATTCTACAATTGGCTTCTGGAAGAATCACAGCTGTCTATCTCATGAGCTTTGCAGATCTTGTGTCTCTGACACTGAATAATCTGTAAATTCGTAAGAGTTTTACTCTCATGGCAAACTGAGTAAAATACCTTTAAGATCAATTTGGTTTAGTTCTTCTATTCATTGCAAAAGAAAGCGTAAAAAGAAAAGTATAATAACAAACCCCCATACATTTATACATACAGAACTCATTCTGAAAGAAGACACTGACATAAACACAATTCTTTATATATATATAAAGAAGCCAAATTTTTTCCTCATTTAACCAGTACACAACACAAAAGCGAGCAGTTAATGGCATCATAACATCTAATGTATCATAACTTTTAATGCATTGATATATTTGGGAACTTCACTGTTACAGGGATAGTCACACATCCATGGGCTCAATTTCTACCCGTCCCAAGCAATCTTGATTACGCCCCTTCTCAATGGCCATGTTCCCTACAGGCCTTCACCTAAGTCACGCAGGAAGGAAAATGTTACAACATGGTCATCTTCTAAACTTTTTTCACAAAGTGAGATGGCAAAATCTCAGTTGTCTGAAATCCCTTTTACTCCAACAGGATTTGAAATAATACATTCTGATCAGTTTTACATAAATTGGAGGTCTGCTATCAAACTTTCATGGTCATTAGAAACCTGACCTAAACTCTGACAGAGTAAATAAAAGTTTCCTGTATTGTTGTCTTAACTAAATTCAAAACTAAGTTTCTTATACTCACATCCCACCCTCCAAATATGTCTCTATATATTAGTTACATAAATTCTGAGTTCATGTATGTAAGTAAACTCAAGCATTCAAAGAAAAGCACAAGTAAAAGTGCTGAGCAATTTAAAGTTTCTGTGATGTTAAGTCTCCTTACACTCTCTCTCCAAGTACATCGTTCATTTATCCTAAGGAGAAAGGTACCTGGGGCCTTGATCCAACCAGAGTATTTTGAAACAAAAATCAGTTTACATTTTTACTTTTCCCAGCTTGGAGGAACCAAGCATAACATAACATGTATATCTGACCTTGTTGAATGCACAGGGATTTTTATGGAGAAAGCTCAAACTGCTGAGTGGAAGGGCCAAAAGCAAAGAGAAGATGTAGTTGCATTACCTAAAAAGGTATTTATATAAAATTTATCAGTTTCTGGTTTCAAAATTATATGAAACAATTTATTCCTAGTTTTATTCACTTCTTGGATCTGAGCCACTGCTTCAAAAAGCAGTGCTGGCTAATGCTGTGGCAAAATGAGGACAAAATGTCACCTCTTTTTATTGGAAAGCAAGGAGAGGCTCCTGGATAGGTTTCTGGAGAATGCTTATATCACGAAATGTAATGTCTTGCCTCATTAAAGAAATTACTACACAGCAGCAGAAGATAAAGTTGTCTGAAGAAATCTATCCTTTTTCCCAAGATTTTTCATGCACTATGCTCAATACTGCCTTGTCTTTCAGAGCAAAACAACATAAACATTTAATACAACTTATTTCTAACCATCACTTTTACTCCATGAGGCACTAAGACAGTATTTTTCATTCATGTCATTAAGAGCTCAAATGATATATGTAAATATATCATATATAGGGTTTTACCTGAAAATAAAAGCATGGATAGAAGACAAACAAATAAAAGCCAAAGACCTAACACCACACAGATTTGGAAACACTCTTAAGGTACTAAAGGCCATGGATTTCTAGAAAATTCTAGATATGAATTTCGCATTAGTCTCTCTTTCCAGAGGAGATTTTCCCATAAATGACTTTACTTTGTCATTGAAAAACTATGTCCAGAAGAGATTAAACAGTCTATCCCATGAAGTTATACATCCAAGATAAAGAGTCTTGACCCTCTTACATGCTCCAGTTGTTTACAAAAAGAAGGCTGTACACACTACAAGATGATATTAACTTCGGGACTATTTATAATAACCCAGAACCTAGGAGTTTTTACTCTCCTTTACAATTCTTCAAAATACTGCAATATTTTAGAAAGATTTATTTTCCACTATCACTAGCTTTTCCTTTAATGTTCAAATTTATGCTACATACTAAGGATACATAGTTTGTCATTTTATGGGTGCTGCCACCTGTATGAGATTTCCAAATGGGCTTAATAAAATAGGAGCCATTAACATCAGTGTTGCAGGCAGCATTCAATCTATTTAATGGTTTGTTTCATTGATCTACAAGTTCATAAAATGAGAAAGGGGGTCAAACAGAATTATATGTACTTTAGTACAGAACCCTATAAAGCTGTTTTCAGTGTGAAATTATTTAGAACCAAGAAATAGTAAAACTTGAACTGCCTATGCAGCAATTTAGGGGCCAAAAATATTTTGGGCTACGAGTCCTACAAGCTGAATTGCTAAAAAAGATCATTTAATATCTTAATCTGTTTTTCCTTAGCTTGATTTAGAGTTTTCATTTTATTTCCTGGTACGATACATTGGAATATGTGCTCCTTTTCTGAGCAGATGGCAGAAAATTAAATATTTGTGCTCAGCACTCTTAGAGAAAAAATATTGCATCTTTCTCAAGACAAGTCATTACCTTTATGTCTTCCAACAAAACAACCAACAGACATTTTCTTTTACAGTACTGCTGCTGATGCTGTAGTTGTTTTGCTTGTTATTGATTAGTGAGAGTCAAGGACACTAAAAGCTGAAGCTCAAACCAATGAGTGATCAGAGCTAGTCAATGCATATATTTTGTACAGTTTCTAATTCAGGTACAGGTTGAAGTGAAAAAGACAGAGTGTAAATAAGCAACTGTTCAGACACTGATTCAGAACTCTGCAGTAACAGCAGCTCCCCATAGCTGCTGTTACTATGTTACCATAAAAAACACTGTTACCATAAAAAACACACATTAATAGAAACCCAGTTCATAGGAAAGGGCGTAGCAATTACTGTCTGCATATGCATTTTAAAACATGGATATCCGCAGGTTATTTTACCCTTCATTTCCATGTTATGATACCTGTAGCATCTGTGTTTAATACACTTTGGAATGTATGTAAAGTACAGAAAACCTACTACACAGATACACTTTTGACAAGTGTAATTTACAGCCAGAAGAAAGAGGATCAGAGCACATGAAGGACACAGCATAATTATCTTTCCTCTTTGAAAAAAAGATTTACTGTCAACTTCAAAGTCATTCTCTACCTGAATACAAAAGCCAACTTCTACCATCATGTTAGCTTACATAATTCCAAGGACCCATAGATATTCCACATTTTCAATACATGAATTTTGACAAGAACTGGTAAGCCAGTTTTTATATACAAATTAGGGAAATAAGATTGTGCATTCCTGTTCAATAAGAGTTATGCAACTGTACCATATATATTTATTTATAATGCAATTGTTTTGCTTAGTGTTGCCTTACAACAATATTAGCTCCTTTGATCATTACAGGCCTCATATTTTCTACTGAGCAATTCTTGAGCTACCATTCTATGGCATTTTACCTTGAGCCTGTGAAGTCTGAATGCTCTCAATTACTGAGTGCCTCTAGTAAAACAATTCTTTTTTTCACTTCATTAATTTCAATAGCCTTCCTGTACAGTCACTACATTTCAAACACTTTCATGTAGCAATTAATGAACTCCCTTACAAAAAAATGATCTGCGCATGGTCAATACTCAGGATAATGGACTGAAAGCAAGCAACTAAAAGTCAAATACTAGCTAGCTCGATTACTGTTTTCCTCCATGAAAAACACTACATCATTTCTATAATTTGTTTCCTCTTCTGTCCTGTGTAGACTTTAAGGACACTTTAAGATACCAGGGCCAGAGATCACTGCCCCATTTTGAGATTATCTTAGCTCAATATTTCATCCCACAAATTCTCTCCTGATAGAAAAATTTAGACATAGGTCTCTTAAGGAAAAAAAATACAAAAATACCCAGAAAGCCCTGTTAGTTACCTCTTACCACAAATACAATCATAAAATCATCAAATCATAGAATCTTCTAGGTTGGAAAAGACCTTTAGTATCAAGTTCAACCATTAACCCTACTCTACCTAGTCCAGCACTAAGCCGTATCCCCAAGCACCACATCTATATGGATGTGGATAAATAGCCCCAGTTCCCCCAGCCACTTCTCATAACACTTGTTCTCCAGGCTGTTCACCAGCTTATTTTTCTCTTCTATAGACCCACTCCAGCACCTCAAATGTCTTTCATGTATTGAGGTGCCCGGAAGTAAACATGGGTCTGGAGGTGTGGCCTTACCATGGTACAGTGGGGCAATCACCTCCCTGGTCCTGATGGCCACACTAGTACAAGCCAGGATGCTGGTGGCCTTCTTGGCCACCTGAGCATGCTGCTGGCTCGTATTCATCCACTTCTCAATCAACACCACCAGGTCCTTTTCTGCTGAGCAGTATTACAGCCACTCCTACCCAAGCCTATAGTATTGCCTGGGGTTGCTGCGGTCCAAGTACAGGAGCTAGCACTTGGCCTTGTTGAAGTCCATATGATTGACCTTGGCCCATTGATCCAGCCTACCCAGGTACCTCTGAAGAGCCTCCCTACCCTCAAGCAGATCAACACTCCCACCCAACTTGGTGTCATCTGCAAAGTCACTGAGGTGCTCTCAATCTTCTCATCAAGATCATTGATAAGAATGTTAAACAGAAGTGGTCCTAATACTGAGTCCTGAAGAAGGCCACTTGTGACTGGCCGCCAGCTGGATTTAACTCCATTCACCACCGCTCTCTGGGCTCAGCCAGCCAGCCAGTTTTACCCAGCAGAACATATGCCTGTCTAGGACTAGGGCAGACAGTTGTGTCGTGAGAATGCTGTGGGAAACAGTGTTGAAGGCTTTATGGAAATCAGGTAGAAAACATTCACAGCCTTACCATCATCCACTAGGCAGGTCATCTTGTTATAGAAGGAGATCAGGTTTGTCAAGCAAGATCTGCCTTCCATAAACCCATGATGGCTGGGCCTGATCACCTGGTTGTCTTGATATGGTACCTAATGTAACTCAAGATGATCTGCTCCATGACCTTCCCTAGCACTGAGGTTGGACTAACACGTTTGTAGTTCCCTAGATCCTCCTTTGAACCTTTCTCATAGATGGCATCACATTTGCTACCCTCCAGTCCACTGGGACTTCCCCAGTTAGGCGGGATTGCTGGTAAATGATGGAGAGAGTCTTGATGAGCACATCTGCCAACTCTTTCAGTATTCTTGGGAGTAACCTGTCCAGCCCCATAAACTTATGTATGTTTTAGTGGTGCAGCAAGTCACTGACTGTTTCCTCTTGGACTGTGATGGTCTTCCAACTCAGAGGGCCAGGTGACATTCAAAAATGTCTGGAGACATTCAAAATCCACCTGAACACATTCCTGTGTGACCTAATCCAGCAGCAGGTTTGAACTAGATGATCTTTCAAGGTCTCTTCCAACCCTGAACATTCTGTGATTCTGTGGCTAGGGAGCAACTAGTTCTGCTGCTAAAGACTGAGGTAAAGAAGGCATTAAGTACCTCAGCCTTTTCTTCATCCCTTGTTGCTATGTTTCCCCCTGCATCCAATAAAGGATGGAGATTTTCCCTAGTCCTCCTTTTGTTGTTAATGTATTTATAGAAAAATTTTCTATTGTCTTTGACAGCAGTAGCCAGGTTGAGTTCTAGTTTGGCTTTGCCTCTCCTAATTTTGTCCCTGCAGGGCCTCGCTGCATCTTAGTAGTCCTCCTGCAAGGCTGTCCCCTCTTCCAAAGGCCATAAACTCTCCTTTTGTTCCTGATTTCTAGCCAAAGCTCCCTGTTCAGGCAGGCCAGTGTCTTTCCCACCGGCTTGTCTTTCAGCACACTGGGACAGCAGCTCCTGAATCTTTAAGACTTCCTTCTTGAAGTGTGCCCTGCCTTCCTGGACTCCTTTACCCTTCAGGATGGCCTCCCAATGGACTTTGTCAATCAGTCTCCGGCACAGGCCAAAGTCTGCCCTCCAGAAGTCCAAAGTGGCAGTTTTACAGACCCCTCTTTTTACTTCCCCAAGAATTGAAAAGTCTATTATTTCATGATCACTACAACCAAGATGTCCTCCATCCATTACTACCCCCATCAGTCCTGCTCTGTTCACAAGCAGCAGGTCCAGGAGGGCACCTTCCCTCACTGGGTCTTGCACTAGGTGCATCAGGAAGTTAACTTCTACACACTGCAGGAACCGCTGGGACTGTTCTGTTTCCAGCAGACATCTGGGAAGTTGAAGTCCCCCATCAGAACAAGGGGTAAAAAAAAATTGTGAAAGCTCTCCCAGCTGCTTACAGAATATTTCATCCACCTCTTCATTCTGTTTGGGTGGTCTATAACAGAATCCCGCCACAATATCCGCCTTGTTGTCCTTCCCCCTGATTCTAACCCATAGGGACTCAACCCCACTATCACTTTCATTAATTTGTCAGCATTCATTCGTCTCCCTAATGCAGAGGGACACCCTACAACCTCTTCCTTGACTATCCCTTCTGAAAAGTTGGTAGCCATTGACTGCAGCATTCTTGTTGTGCAAGTCATCTCACCAGGCTTCCAGGATGACAGCTATGACATAGTCTTCTCACTGCACAATGGCCTTCAGCTCCTCTTGTGTATTGCCCATGATGTGTGCATTGGTGTAAGTGCACTTCAGCTGGGCTAATTATCCTGCCAGTGCTTTGGGGGGAGAAGCCCTAATTCCTGCCACTCAGTTCTCAGCCACTTCCATGGCTACTAACCTATCAATGAGCCTTGTGTTTTTGCTGCTACTTGGATCACCATCCCCAACCTCTACTGAGAAGGAAGACTGAAAGACCTTACCAAAACACCATCCCAGAAACACCACCATGCCACTCCCATGCTCCTCTCTAGCAAGATCAGTTTCATCCCCATCCCCCTTCAAATCTAGTTTAAAGCTCTTTCAATGAGCTAATTGTTGTCCCAGGATCATTTTCCCCCTTTGTGAAAGTTCACCCCTCTGTTGCCAACAGTCCTGGTGTCTCATAGACCAACCTGTGGTCAAAGAACCCAAACACCAGGCTTGAAGCCAGGAATTCATCTGGTGGCTCTTCCTGTCTAAACCCACATGAATCCCTGCAACTGATGGGATAGAGAAGTGCTCCCAATCCCTTAACCAGCTGTCCCAAAGTCCTGAATTGTCTCTTCATTGCCCATGGACTTCTTGATTTAAGTTCATTACTGCTTATTTGAAAAATTATTAATGGTTAGCAATCCGAGGGCTAAACTAGGGTAGTTTTCTCTTGATGTCTTTAATCTCTTTAATCCTCATGTTACAGCAGAGGGAAGAGACAATTTTGCAGTTACCTTCCACTGAACCTTATCTAGATCAGTCCTTCTCCACAGCAAAACATAGACTTTGATGGAAGAGAAGGATGAGGCACGGTTTCCTCACGAACATTGTGCTATGGATTTACACTCCTGAAAAGCCATTTTAACGTCTGATGCACGTTTTGTAGGTAGCTTGATTTATATACACTCAGTCCTGCACCTCTTCCAAGGCTCCAGTGACTTTTTTTTCTCCCCATATAGTGCAGTAAATGGGAATCACACCAAAGACACTGTTTGGTTGTGAATGTTCCTGTGATTCCTCCCATACACTGAAGACAGAGAATATTTTTAAGGAGAAATACTGCATTACAAAATACTAAATGAAGCAGTTTCAGTCTTCTGAATCACAACTGCTTGAAGCCAAAGTGATCCAATCTGGCCTTGGTTTACTTCACTGTTGTCAGTTCTACACAGATACAAAATGGATCACCATTCAAAGGAGCATTCTTCACCAGATACACCAAAGAATGGAGACAGAAAATGGTGTTGGAAAAAGGGAAGCTCCCACTCTTTGTATTTATGAATGACACCTCTTATAGAACCTTTTTTTGGCAGAACAAATAACATATTTAAAAGATTAATTGCTCCTCAATTACAGCCAAAAAGCCCCAACTGAAGACTTAGTGATTTTATGAGAGAAAGTTAACAATTTTACTAAATGACACCATGTAATTATAAACTTAATTAACATGAAATAAATTAGACATGAGTGTATAATGGATACCATGTTTAGTTGCTTATTGCCATAACTACTAAGTGAGGCTATTAGGAAGTAAGTGAATGACTGTTCTTTTATTTGAAAGGGCTCCTGCAACAGAAGCTGCTAGATTTCTCATCCACATATGGCACAAAGAATGCTATATGGGCCATATATCCTATTTGAATTCTATTTGTCTGCTGTTAATGATGCACTGGGAACAGGAATTTCCAAGCTGTGCGAACAGTAATAGAAATATCCTTTCCCTCACTGTGTATGTGAAACAAACTCCTGTCCTGTTCCCAACCCAATAAAACCACTCCCAAACATATTATCATCATTTAATGTTGTAAGGACAGCAGCAGAAAGGGAGTGGTGCTTTAGCTCAGTTATTTCTGCAGCATTGCTGAGGTATGTTGTCTGAATTTCCCTCCTTGTATGGAAAGAATGCTCTTGTAGCCATATTAAGGTTAATAAAATGCTCAAAATGCATTTGAAATAAGAGATATTCAAAAAAAAAAAAAAAAAAGAGATTGATGTTTTACTTGGTGACAACTCCTAAAGGCACATTTTAAGAAACCCAGAGTCTTCAGTCTTCAGTCAAATCCTTCTGCCTTTTCAATCTATAAATAGCCAGGCCAATATGCCTGTCTCTTCTTTGGCTGGGCAAAGAAAATGACTGCTTAACTTTGGGCTCCAGAAACCAAACAGGTCCCAGCCTGCAACAATTGCAGGTCAGAAGTCCCTGGAACCTCTCATTGCTTTGTCCACAATGCTGCCAGCATTGGCCAAGATGGTGTTCTACACTTGCACTACCGCCACTTCAGTGAGAATAAGCTTACACTTGTAGCAATGCTACTGCCAACTAGAGCTCGAATGACTCCACCCTACCAGAGTAATACTGTAAATTCAGATGTGCAAAGACACACAAGATCCAAACAATCGTAAATAAGGCATTAACTCTCTAGTGTAAATGCTATGCGCCAGACTAGCTGCTTCCAGGCCCATCTACTAAGCCAAGGACCTCAAAGATAAAGGGCGTCATAGTGCATTTGTGTCAGCAAATTACAACAGGACAAAGCCCAGGCTTGTGCAAGCATGTAACTTCTTTTTTTTATCCACAATTATGTAATCTATATTAAATTGAGGTACCATGTTGGCCTAAGGTAAAGAGTACTCTCCTGGACAATGTGCCAGTATGGTTCATGGAGAGCATGAATCAGGAACTATTTACAAAATACAGTATTTAAGAAGCCATTTTATTTGAGGAATGAGAGAGAAGAGAGTTTTAAACTAATAGACATGACCTATGCCTATCCTTAAGAGCCAAAGAATGTATCCTAGACCCATTTTGATGGCATACTGGTAGACTCAAACAATGCCGTGCTTTGCCCCAGAAGTGAGTGAAATTGTATAGTATGTGCAAACCACACACTGTGCCTGCTCCCCTGGGAGACCACAGATAATACAGAATTGAGTTATTTTTGATTGCATGAAGTAAAATGGAAAAGGTGACTCAGTTATGTGAAATGCATGCTAGTACTGCAACTGTTTAAGTAATTTTCACAATAACTGTACCAATTTTTTTAATGTAGGACACAAAAGCCTGGTATTTGACCAGTTCTAATTATTTAGGCTTGGTGCCATGAATCAATATTGATGGAGTAGAAAGCAATTTTTGGCATTCTATCTGAAAAATGTATTAACAGGTACTAGAGAGCTCCTTTGATTTTATTCTTGTTTGGACTGGAAAATAAGTTGATGATTGAAAATATATTAACAAACGAAAAAAAAAAAAAAGGAAAAATAAAGCCCCAACAAAATTCACTCATCTAATGATGCTAGTCTAAACATGATATCATGATATTTGGGAATTTTCTCTAGATATACAGAGTTTGCTTACACCAAATGCATCTTAACCAATTGCTTCACAATGTATTTGTAATGAGCAAAACAACACAGCAAGTTACATTCTCACACTTTTATTTAGTCCATCCCAATTTATCAAATATTTAAATGGAATAAAATCCCTTTCAAGCCCTGTTCAAAGACCTGATGTTTACACACAAAGAACTTCCCAGATTCATAAGGGAACATAATTTGCATCATTAATTACTCACAATTTCGACTGCTTTTTTTTTGGACCAAAAATTTATGTGTATATATATATATTTACATACATATACTTGATAGGACAGATATATCCCAGGAATGTAACTGAAAATAAGTTTAGCAGCTTATAATGACATCTCTTCTAAGAAAAATAATCCTGTAAGTTCACCAGGTATATTTAAAAAAACAATACCATCTTTGGTCTTTTTAAGTTAGGAGTCTGAATAGCTTTATCATCTCACCTTCATTGTCGCAGTCATGCAATGAAAGCCATATTTGATCTACCAGACCAGCTCCTTTTACTTCACCGTGAACTGGAATGGAATGCATTACCATTAATGCAGTTGTCAAGGGTTTGGTTTGCAATTGCCAATTCTACTCTTTATCCTTATTTGCATTTCCTCACAAATTGCTTTACTTTCCATACTACTTTGCAGGAGAGAAAACATTGTTTTTTATACTTCTACATTGTTCCCAGTTCACATTTTTCACAGTTAACAACCTACACCATGAGGAGCGCTGTCACTATTAAATGATTTTTTTTTTTGGACTGGACTCTACCATATACAGCTTGTACATGTGTTTCAGAGCTATAAAAATATGCATGGCTTAAAAATACTTATGAAAAAAATCTAATATGCTTTATGATAAGCAGTGAGGAGGTGAACTCTACAGTCACTGGCCAAATTCTTCTTGGTGTAAACCCTTGGCCTGCAAAGACAAATTATATGTTTAGATAGCCCCCACTGAAGTCAAGGGTTAATATTGCATGGAAAACATTTTGCTTGGGGTTTATGGTTTTTGTCTGGGCTTTTGCTTTTGCTGGGGAATCATATAGACAAAAAATCAACTGATTAACAGTCAAGTCAGTGATTCACTGATTAAAGAATCCTCAGAAGACCTAATATCAAAACAGCTTGTTCAGCACCTGGCCCTACTGCTTACTCCCAGTGTTGAAATTAACCTCTAACCACCTTGCATTGCCTAAAGCTTCCACAAGTTACAGTCCATTGGGCCAGAGAACCTGGTGTTCTTCACCGCTTCCTGAAAGGCAGGAGGTACCAATACAGCAAAACAACAGGTTTCCCCATATCCCCCTGTTCTAGTCCATGGTATTTCATCATGATGCATCACAATGAACAAAAAATATTTTCAAACTCAAGCCTCTCTGTCCTCAGTTTTCAGATGTAAGTTCTAAGCATTCTTTGCAACATGAAAAAAAATATGAACTTCACATGCAAAGGCAGCAGATCTGTGTACAGCAAACCTGAACATATATTATGAATTCAATGTAGGGACAAATGCCTACATACAAATAACATAAGAAAGCAATCCTCAGCAGGGTTCCACTTAACTCAGCTACTTAAATTATACTGATTAAAAATCTGTGTAGCTGCACACTTATATCTATGTATATGTACAATTTTTCTCCAACATACTTGACGTCAGTCACTGAACAGCTTTTTCCTTGGAGATTATATTAACATAAAGGTACTAGTCCCACAAAAAAAAGTAAAAGAAATACATTTGCTATTACTGGAATTTTATGAACAGTGTAAAATCAATAGAATATATAAAAAACTGATTTGAGACATAATAAATACTATGTCAGTAGAATGAGCAAAATGAACTGTGGGTATTCTTTTGCTGCTTAGGGATTACAACCCACAGCAAATTTGAATCCATCATGTTCAACAACCATGATTAACTGTGTTCATAATATTCTACAATAAAACTGACGTCCAGGAGCTTGCTCCTGAAATTATGATAATTATTATGATAATTATAATTAATTGTTA